>CM053029.1:258624764-258878262 GCA_028564925.1 Lithobates sylvaticus | reverse complement strand
CATGTAAAAGCAATTCTAGCGGGTAATTAGCCTCTAGACTGCTTTTACAAGCAGTGGGAGGGAATGTCCCCCCTCCCGGATATAAACCGCGCCATTGGGAAATTGGGAAAGCATTTTATCACACCAATCTTGGTGTGGTCAGATGCTTTGAGGGCAGAGGAAAGATCTAGGGTCTAATAGACCCCAATTTTTTCAAAAAAAGAGTACCTGTCACTGCCTATTGCTATCATAGGGGATATTTACATTCCCTGAGATAACAATAAAAATCATAACAAAGAAAAAAAATGGAAGGAACAGTTTAAAAATAAAATAAAAAAGCTAAATAAATAAAAAAAAAAACAAAAAAAAAAAAAAAAAGCACCCCTGCCCCCCCTTCTCTTGCGCAAAGGCGTACACAAGCGTTGGTCTGGCGTCATATGTAAACAGCAATTGCACCATGCATGTGAGGTATCACCGCGAAGGTCAGATCGAGGGCAGTAATTTTAGCAGTAGACCTCCTCCGTGAATCTAATGTGGTATCATGTAAAGGCTTTTAAAGGCTTTTAAAAATGTATGTAGTTTGTCGCCACTGCGTGTTTGTGCGCAATTTTAAAGCATGTCGTGTTTGGTATCCATGTACTCGGCCTAAGATCATATTTTTTATTTCATCAAAAATTTGAGCAATATAGTGTGTTTTAGTGCATTAAAATAAAAAAAAGTGTATTTTTTCCACAAAAAATGCGTTTGAAAAATCGCTGCGCAAATACTGTGTGGAAAAAAAAAATGCAACACCCACCATTTTAATCTGTAGGGCCTTTGCTTTAACATTATATATAGTGTTTGGGGGTTCAACGTAATTTTCTTGCAAAAAAAAAAATATGTTTTCATGTAAACAAAAAGTGTCAGAAAGGGCTTTGTCTACAAGTGGTTAGAAGAGTGGGTGACGTGTGACATAGGCTTCTAAATGTTGTGCATAAAATGCCAGGACAGTTCAAACCCCCCCCCCAAATGACCCTATTTTGGAAAGTAGACACCCCAAGCTA
The DNA here is from genome assembly GCA_028564925.1 of Lithobates sylvaticus. Lineage (NCBI taxonomy): Eukaryota > Metazoa > Chordata > Amphibia > Anura > Ranidae > Lithobates > Lithobates sylvaticus. The sequence goes on along the minus strand of CM053029.1, from coordinate 258,877,240 downwards.
TTTGATGAGAGCAATGTTGAGCCCATTAAATATTTTTTTTTTTGTCCCAAGAGATTGAATAATGAAAAAAAAAAAAAAATATATATTTTTTTTACAAAAAGTTGTCACTAAATGATATATTGCTCAAACATGTCATGGGCATATGTAGAAATACACCCCAAAATACATTCTGTTGCTTCTCCTGAGTACGGGGATACCACATGTGTGGGACTTTTTGGGAGCCTAGCTGCGTACGGAACCCCAAAAAACCAATCACCGCCTTCAGGCTTTCTAAGGGTGTAATTTTTTTTATTTCACTTCTCACTGCCAATCACAGTTTCGGAGGCCATGGAATGCCCAGATGGCATAAAACCCCCCAAAATGACCCCATTTTGGAAAGTAGACACCCCAAGCTATTTGCTGAGAGGTATTGTGAGTATTTTGCAGATGTCGCTTTTTGTCACAAAGTTTTGAAAATTGAAAAAAGAAAAAAAAATTTTTTTTTCTTTACTTTCTTCATTTTCAAAAACAAATGAGAGCTGTAAAATACTCACCATGCCTCTCAACAAATAGCTTGGGGTGTCTACTTTCCAAAATGGGGTCATTTGGGGGGGTTTTGTGCTATTTTGGCATTTTATGGCCTTCGAAACTGTGATAGGTAGTGAGGAGTGAAATCAAAAATTTGCACCCTTAGAAATCCTGAAGGCGGTGCTTGGGTTTCGGGGCCCCGTACGCGGCTAGGCTCCCAAAAAGTCCCACACATGTGGTATCCCCATACTCAGGAGAAGCAGCAAAATGTATTTTGGGGTGCAATTCCACATATAACTATGGCATGTGTGAGCAATATATCATTTAGTGACAACTTTTTGAAAAAAAAAAAAAATCTTTTTTATTTTTGTCTTTATTCAATCACTTGGGACTAAAAAAAAAAATATTCAATGGGCTCAACATGCCTCTCAGCAAATAGCTTGGGGTGTCTACTTTCCAAAATGGGGTCATTTGGGGGGGTTTTGTACTTCTCTGCCATTTTAGCACCTCAAGAAATGAAATAGGCAGTCATAAATTAAAAGCGGTGTAAATTCCAGAAAATGTACTCTAGTTTGTAGACGCTATAACTTTTGCGCAAACCAATAAATATACGCTTATTGGCATTTTTTTTTTACTAAAGACATGTGGCTGAATACATTTTGGCCCAAATGTTTGACTAAAATTGAGTTTATTAGATTTTTTTTATAACAAAAAGTAGAAAATCTCTTTTTTTTTCAAAATTTTCGCTCTTTTTCCGTTTATATCGCAAAAAATAAAAATCACAGAGGCAATCAAATACCATCAAAAGAAAGCTCTATTTGTGGGAAGAAAAGGACGCAAATTTCGTTTGGTTACAAAATTGCATGACTGCGCAATTACCAGTTAAAGTAGTGCAGTGCGAAATTGAAAAAAGACCTCTGGTCCTTTGGCTGCCAAATGGTCCGGGGCTGAAGTGGTTAAACCGCCCGGAGACAAATACCTATCCCACAGTGCAACAAAGAGTATCATCAAATTACTTTGATGTACTACAACCGGAGGGGCCATCTACTGACGAGCCCCCCACACACTTACCAACTACCAAACTGCCACCGTCACTGACCCACAATAAAAACACCGCCAACCCATACTGAAGAGCCGTCACTCTGATGCTTTACCTGAAATGACAACAAAAACATTAAAAACTCCAAAACAAACCTTAAAACATAGGGAGGGTGGGTGGGAAAACTGCCTCCTCTCGTGTTTCCTACTAACTGCGTGACTCCGCTAAGCCACGCCCCCTTCTTGTATTGCCGCTCCCCCTGTTCTGAGTGGCCTAGCCCGCTCGGCCACTCCCACCTCCCCTCTTGGTGTGTAACTATGCACACCGTCATGCCCGGCCCTCCCCTACATTCCCTGCTGTCCATTCGGTCCGGCCCTCTCTTGACCAGTGTAGCCTAGATAATACCCCCCTTCTGTTGTAACCCCTTACTCACCACTACTTCTTACCCTTAAAATAACAGACCACACCGTTCTTGTGGAGTAAATGGCCACAACAGCCTTTATTAAACATAAAACTCCATTCTATTCAAAATATGAATAACCAATTAAATACCATATAAATAACCATAACATAAACACTGAAGATCAGTAACCCTCGGTTACACCCACTATTGTTGGTCAGTGACGGGGCAGAGTATTGTACCATAACCAAACATAACACCGTACATATATATATATAAATATATATATATAACACCAGGGGGCACTGCAGGATTTTACCGAACCAAACTAGGCCTCCATTTAAACCGCCCCGGAGACAAATACCTATCCCGCAGTGCAACAAAGAGTATCATCAAATTACTTTAATGTACTACAACCGGAGGGGCCATCTACTGACGAGCCCCCCACACACTTACCAACTACCAAACTGCCACCGTCACTGACCCACAATAAAAACACCGCCACAGCCTGAAAGGTTGACACCTCACCCTTGAAGGCACCTCCACACCTGCAGGGCCGCCTGAATACCCTCCTGTAAACCCAATGACCACCGGTTGATACCCACATCGGTCAAGTGGACCCCATCCCGCTAAAATAAAGGCCCACATTTGACTCCAGCTCCCGGTGACAAATCACCAACCCTCCTTGCCACCTCCCACCTGGTCTGGCATCCCCTCTCCGTGCTCACCCAACACACATGTGAATGTCCGAGGGTCCAGACGAGGCGTGGGAGCACTCTGTCTGAAATGACAAACACAGTTTAATTGACAAGCACCATCACCCCATCCCTGTACAATCTACCACGACTAACCAACCAGCAACTGTAACCATCAACCTCAAAAATCCCCTTCTACATATTCTTTTTTTTTTTTTTAATATATAGCTCCTCATTCCCATATTAACTGATGCCGAATATAAGAACGGAATCGCTTAGATTCCCATCTCCCCATTCCTCGCACATCCGCCTCATCCAGCCCACACCTGGCGGCCTCCGTGGCTGCCCTGATGCGGAAGGAGTGTGAGGCGTAGGCGGAGCTGTCCACCCTGCAAACATTTCCAAAGAACTGCCGTAACCCAAACAATGAAATCTGTACCCCAACACTTTTTGATCAGTCTTAGATTTTTCTTCCACCAGCCCTTGTCCTCCCATACCGCGACGTACCCCAACATTAAACCGCCCATCTTAGCTAATGCACAAGCCACTGCAAACAACAACTCCTCATACCCATCCTTACATACCACCACCACCTGTTGACGCAATGCTACCTGACCACGAGGACTTACTCACCGATCGTTGAAACCATCCTGCGGCGAACCCAGTGCCAAATCCCATATCCAACTTGGGCATGGGACGCCCTTCTCCTGAGCTTCCGGAGCCAGTGCCCTGAATTTGTCCCACTGGAACCGATACAAGGAGTCAGCCAATGTATTTTCTACCCCCGGAATGTGCACCGCATAGATAAATACATTCCAACGCAAACAGCGCAAAACCAAACTGTCGCATCCACCGAACAACAAGTACTGACGATGCCGACATACTATTTATGACCTGGACTACCCCCGTGTTATCGCAGTTCAAGCGTAACTTTCAATCCTTGAAAGACTGTCCCCACAGCTCCAAGGCGAGCACCACCGGGAACAGCTCCAGCAGTACCAGATTTTTTATATTTTTTTTTTAAGAAATCCAGTCCTCCTCCCAGGACTGTGGCCAGGGCTCCGCACTCCAGTGACCCTGGAAGTACGCCCCATATCCTGTGGATCCCGCGGCGTCAGTAACCAAATCCACGTCACAATTGCTGACTGGACCCGACATCCACAGCGACCTGCCATTAAACTCACCCAAGAACTGATGTCAAACCTGCCGGTTATCCCTATGTTCCTTATTCAACCTAATGTAACGTGTGGGGGCTTTTACCCCCGCCGTGGCGGATGACATACGCCTACACAAATTCCTTCCTATAGGAATGATCCGACATGCAAAATGTAACTTACCTCACAAAGCCTGTAACGTCCGCAATTGAACTTTCTTACGCCCATGTATCTCCCTGATCTCTTTTTGTAATTCCCTGAGCTTCACTTCAGGTAACCTGCATTCCCTAGCCATGTAATCTATCACTATCCCTAAAAAACTCAGCTCTGTTCGCGGGCCTTCTGTCTTATCGGCTGCCAATGGCACCCGAAAACTCTCCGCAATGTGCTGCAACGTCGACAACAGTGTTCCACACACATTGGAAGCAGGAGGGCCCACGCAGAGAAAGTCATCCAAATAATGGATGACGGAACCAATGCCTGTCACATCCCTGACAACCCATTCTAAAAAACAAAAACAAAGAACTAAACGCCGCAAACATGGCGCACTAGGTGGAACACCCCATTGGTAAACACCTATCCACATAAAATTGGTCTTGCCAACAACAAACTAATAAGTGAACTCTCCGGGTGTACTGGCAAAAGTCTAAACGCCGACTCCACATCTGATTTTGCCATTAACGCCCCTTTACCATAACGCCGCCCCCCATCTGACCGCGGCATCGAAAGATGTATACGATACCGTACAAGCTTCCGGATCGACAAAGTCATTTACCGAACCCCCTTTAGGAAACGATAACTGGTGAATCAACCGAAATTTATTCGGTTCCTTCTTCGGTACCACCCCCAGTGGCGACACAACCAGGTCCGCCCACGGTTTGTCCCCAAATGGCCCCGCCATACGACCCAAAGCCACTTCCCTGGCCAATTTTCCGACACTACGTCCGGATGCTGCCACGCCGACCTCAGATTTTTTATTTTTTTTTGCGAGAGGGGGAATAACCGTCAACGTGCACAGAATCCTAAAACCTTCCTGGAAACCCGCACTAATCAACCTTGCCGCCTCCCTATCAAGATACCTATTTAGAAAAGGCTGCATCCTTACCCACATCACCGGCGTCGTCCCTCTTATTACCAGGCTCTCCGGTGCGCTTCCCCTTCTTAAAACACCTGGCATACGTATGGTCTCCTCCGCAACCTGAACATTCATGTTTGAACTTACATGTGTTTCCAAACTTGCAGGATCCCTCGTTGTACTGCCAGCATACTCCCCGTTTCCTTCCGCCCGGTGATCCAGTGGAGTGGCTACCTCCGGCCCCCCCTTGAAATGCCTGCGCCGGAGCTTCTGCCGACGCCATGAGCCTCATCCATAGACTGATGTCCTTGTGATCCCATCTTAATGCCGGGCGCACCGCCCTGCGCTGCCTAAACTGCTCATCGTAGCCATGCTGTACCCCCATACACCCTGTACGATTCACCAATGACGTCCATGTAACAGAATAACGCCGAACAATGCTCAGGGTTCTTCTCTCCTATTACCCCTGCCAGAATGGCAAAAGCCTGCAACCAATTTGTGAACGTCCTCGGAATCAAGCGATACCGCCTCTTCTCCTCGTCGTCCTTTTTGGTGCTGTCAGGTTTCACCCTATCCAAATTAAATTTTTCTAACGGTAATAGGGAGAAAATCTCCACATATTCCCCTTTCCAAATTTTTTCCCTCACTTCCTGCTTAAGATGAGCTCCCAAGGGGCCCTCGAAGCATACATATACTTCACATTTTGCCGCATCCGCCATCCTCACGATGTCTGATCCCCCCACCTGCTCCGACGAGCCCTTCTCTGGCATACTTACCATCTACACCTCGCCGCCCACCGGTGAGGCATCCAGCGCAGCTGTTGTGACCGAAGTACCTCCTACGTTTCCAGACCCTTGCTCAAACCTACCCACTAATGCCCGAAGGCCGTCTAGCAATTCTTGTACCTGCCCCCCAGACCCCGATGCGGTTTCACTCCTAACCCGCGGTTGGTCACTGACTGCCACCAGCGGAGCTGGAGGAGCTACCCCCTCCCCCCCCACAGGCACAATCCCCAATACGCTTTTCAATGCAGCAGTAAAAGAACTATTATCAGTTGACTTACCGGGCCGTCTGGGCACCGCCTCCGCCCCTGCTGACCTGACCTCCGCCATTGTTCCCGGGGCAGCGGGCTCTTCCTCGTCCTCTGACAGTTCACCCTCCGATCTGCTCACGTCTCCCTGCTGAGACAAAAATGTCCGCCCTTCCGGGGAGGGACTTCTAGAATTTGATTGACTCCGTCCGTGCGCTGCCCCCAATGATGCCCCCCTCCCGACCTCCCCGCTCCCCTGGCCCCCCACGTCCCGTGCAGCTGGGCCGCACCCGGCACCGCTCCTGCCATGCGATCCCCGTCCAGCACCGCCTGGTGGCGTCAGCCTACCCCTTGCGGTGTTTGCCCCCCTGGTTGTCCGTCTTTCTGTAACCGCAGACATGGTAATCCTTCTGTCCTCTCCCCTCGGCTCGTGCAGAGCTGCTGGGGGTACTGCGGGCCTCCCGCAGTACCCCCAGCCTCCTGCCGCTGCAGCGTCTCCTCGGATTGCCACTGGGCGTCCCGGTCTGTGCGCTTGGCCAGCACGGCCGCCACCTGGTCCCTCAGCCATTCTGGTCCTTTCTCCTCCGCCGCCGCCCTCAGCCTATCTATCAGGTCCAGCGCGGCCGCCATTTTGTGCCCAAGAAAGAGAGGAGCAGTGAGTAAAACTGCCTCCTCTCGTGTTTCCTACTAACTGCGTGACTCCGCTAAGCCACGCCCCATTCTTGTATTGCCACTCCCCCTGTTCTGATTGGCCTAGCCCGCTCGGCCACTCCCACCTCCCCTCTTGGTGTGTAACTATGCACACCGTCATGCCCGGCCCTCCCCTACATTCCCTGCTGTCCATTCGGTCCGGCCCTCTCTTATCCTGCGCTTTATTTGAAAAGTTCAGTTCATTTCTGGGTGGTCCGGGACTTCGCGGGACTGAGTTCAATCATAAACTATTTGGACGATTTCCTCTGCGTGGGCCCGCCAGTGTCGGAAATCTGCAGGGTCCTGTTGGCTACGTTGGAACATATCGCTGAGAAGTTTGGTGTTCCATTAGCCCCGGATAAGACGGAAGGCACGACAACAGTTCTGAGTTTTTTGGGTATTGTTTTGGATTCTGAGAAGATTGAATGTAGGCTGCCAGAGGAGAAATTGACTGAGCCGCAGGCAGAGATACGGGGGATCATGGGATTACGCAAGGTGCAGCTTAGACCGTTGCAATCGCTTTTGGGTTTGGGTTGGGTATTTTGCAGATGGCTGTCAGCAAGTACCGCGGGGGTCACATCCCCCAAGCACTACGTGCGCTTGGTAAAGGCTCATAGGGAGGACCTAGCGACATGGCACACGTTCCTGGCTAATTTCAACGGCAGGGCGCTGTGGATGTCAGGCCCTGTTAGCAACTTTGATTTGGAATTATACACCGATGCAGCAGGGGCAGCGGGTTTCGGTGCCTTTTTCCAGGGTAAATGTTACTATTGGAACTGTTTCCGGTGGTATTTGCAGTGGAATTGTAGGGGGGAGGCATTTCAGAATTTGAAAGTTAGGTTCCACAGGGATAATTTGGCGATGGTCTAGGTGATGAACAGGGTATCGGCGGCATCGCCGCCAGTAGTTAGATTACTTAGGCACCTTGTGTTACGTTGTATGCAGTTGAACATGTTCATCTACGCTGTGCACCTCCCGGGAGTGGAGAACGTCATCGCTGATGCTCTGTCTCGCTTTCAGTGGGACAAGTTTTGGGAGTTGACATCGGGGGCGGAACAGTACGGGGTCCCGTGTCCGGAGTGACTTTGGAGGATTGTCTTGGACGAGTAACAGGATGGATCAGATGGTCGTGAGCGACACAACGTGGGCAGCGTATAACAGGGTGTGGGTTGAATGGGGAGCCCTGGTACAACAAGTCACGGATGAACGGGAAGAGCAGGACTTCCATTTATTAGTGTTGTACTTTGTGTCCAGGAATTTGGAGGCTGGGGTGTCAGCTGCGGGGTTAGACAAGAAGTTGGCTGGGTTGGCGTTTTGGTTCAAGTTCAAGGGCCTGCCTGATATGACAAAGGATTTTGGGTGAGGCAGGCGATGAAGGGCTATAGGCGGTCTCAGCCTAACAGGGACTCGAGGTGCCCGGTTTCATTTGAGCTCCTGGGTAAGTTGGTGGGGCAGTTATTGGGTGTGTTCATCAGAGTACGAGGTTACATTGTTTAAGGCAGCGTTTGCCTTGCCATTTTTTGGGGCATTCAGGATAAACGAGTTGGTTATCCCCTCCAAGAAAGCACATGGGGGGTTAGGAGTGGCGGACATGGTGTGTGAAGGGGATAGTTTGTCCATAATGCTGCGGAAATCAAAAACAGATCAGCGGGGCAGGGGTAGGACGGTGCAGGTGTTCTCGCTGCCAGGATCGCCCTTGTGCCCTATAATGTTGATGCGTGAGTTCTTATCAGTGCGCCCGGCATTAATACACCAGGATGGGTGGGCTCTATTGCGCTTTCAATTCGTGGCAGTTTTCAAAAAATGTTTGGAGGCTCTGGGTTTGGGGGGCCAAAAATTTTCCTCTCACTCGTTTCGCATAGGGGCGGCCACGGAAGCAGTCAGGTGGGGGTTGGATGAGGCTGCTGTAAAGCGAATCGGGAGGTGAGAATCTAGAAGGTTTAAATCTTATGTTCGTCCTCACCTGTTGATTGTGTAAGGTGGGGTTCAGGAGGGACACCAAGGAGAGTGTAATTTGTTTTGGCAATTATTGATGGTTGGGGTTGTTTTTTCTTCTCTTCCTTTCTTATAGGAAGAACACAGGGACTGGTCTGGATAGTGGGCCACTCTTATGTTTGTTGGGGAGCTAGGAGAGGTGATGCTCAAATAGATGGAAGGCAACTTGGGTTCTCGAGGCAGGAGGCTTATATACGGTGGTTGGGGGTGCCAGGCATGTTGTGGGGCAGGGCGGTGTCCGAGATACATAGGTTCAGAGGCGGCTCTAGGCTTTGTGGGGCCTTAGGCAAAACTTAGGCACGAGGCCCCATTCACACCCATAATGGTACAAATAATTCAAGAGATAAAAATTAACTGTATAAGGAGGGTGATTGGACACAGTACAAGGGGGGGGGGGGGCAGGACACAGCACAGGGGAAGGGGAAGTGGGCACAGTTCAGGGGGCAGGAGGATACAGCACAGGGGGGATGGTAAGTGGGCACAGTACAGGGGGCAGGAGGATACAGCACAGGGGGGATGGTAAGTGGGCACAGTACCGGGGGCAGGAGGGTACAGTACAGGGGGAGCAGGAAGGCACAGCACAGGGGGAGTGTAAGAGGGCACAGTACAGGGGGTAGGAGGGTACAGTACAGGGGGAGGGTAAGTGGACAATACAGGGGGCAGGAGGGTACAGTACCAGGGGAGCAGGAGGGCACAGCATAGGGGGAGGGTAAGTGGACACAGTACAGGGGACACGAGGGCACAGCACAGGGGGAGGGTAAGTGGGCACAGTACAGGGGGTAGGAGGTTTCAGTAGAGGGAGAGGGTAAGTGGGCACAGTACAGGGGGCAGGAGAGTACAGTACATGGGGAGCAGGAAGGCACAGTACAGGGGGAGCAGGAAGGCACAGCACAGGGGAGGGTAAGTGGGCACAGTACAGGGGGCAGGAGGGTACAGTACAGGGGAGCAGGAGGGCACAGCACAGGGGAGGGTAAGTGGGCACAGTACAGGGTGCAGGAGGGCACAGCACAGGGGAGGGTAAGTGGGCACAGTACAGGGAGCAGCACAGTACAGTACCAGGGGAGCATAAAGGCACAGCACAGGGGGAGGGTAAGTGGGCAGAGTACAGTGGGCAGGAGGGCACAGCACAGTGGAGGGTAAGTGAGCAGAGTACAGGGGGCAGGAGGGTACAGCACAGGGGGAGCAGGAGGGCACAGCACAGGGGAGGGTAAGTGGGTACAGTACAGGAGAAGCAGGAGGGCACAGCACAGGGGGAGGGTAAGTGGGCACAGTACAGGGGGCAGGAGGGCACAGCACAGGGGGAGGGTAAGTGGGCACAGTACAGTATCAGGGGAGCAGGAGGGCACAGAACAGGGGGAGGGTAATTGGCACAGTACAGGGGGCAGGAGGGCACAGCACAGGGGGGGGGGGGAGTGGGCACAGTATAGGGAGCAGGGACAGTACAGTATTAGGGGAGCAGGAAGGCACAGAACAGGGGGAGGGTAATTGGCATAGTACAGGGGGCAGGAGGGCACGGCACAGGGGGAGGGTAAGTGGGCATAGTATAGGGGGTAGGAGGGACCAGTGCAGGGGGAGGGAAAGTGGGCACAGTACAGGGGGCAGGAGGGTACAGTACCAGGGGAGCAGGAGGGCACAGAACAGGGGGAGGATAAGTGGGCACAGTACAGAGGGCAGGAGGGCACAGCACAGGGGAGGGTAAGTGGGCACAGTACAGGGGGTAGGAAGTTTCAGTACAGGGGGAGGGTAGGTGGGCACAGTACAGGGGGCAGGAGAGTACAGTACATGGGGAGCAGGAAGGCACGGCAGAGGGGGAGGGTAAGTGGGCACAGTACAGGGGGAAGGAGGGCACATCACAGGGGAGGGTAAGTGAGCACAGTACAGGGGGCAGAAGGGCACAGCACAGGGGGAGGGTAAGTGGGTACAGTGCAGAGAGCAGGACATTACAGTACCAGGGGAGCAGGAGGGCACAGAACAGGGGGGAGGATAAGTGGGCACAGTATAGGGGGCAGGAGGGCACAGCACAGGGGGTAAGTGGGCACAGTACAGAGGGGGAGGGCACAGCACAGGGGAAGGGTACAGTACAGGGGAGGGTAAGTGGGCACAGGACAAGAGAGTAAGGAAAAGGAGGGAGCAGGAGGGCACAGCACAGAGGGAGGATAAGTGGGCAAGGTACAGGGGGAGCAGAAGAAAAGAAGGGTACCCCTTACATCAGAGTGCCCCCCCCAGAGACCCCCCTTATAGCAGCACCCCTTGCCCTCTTTAAGATCTACATCATTATTTATATTGCCTTACCGGCAGGAATAAGGTACCGTGAGAGCCGAAGTTGGGGGGGCAGAGCTGAGAGGTGAAGCGTTCCGCAGATTTCTCCTCACTCACTGTGTATGCAGCGGCAGATGCAAGGCGGGCGGGTAGAGAGGCACCGAGCGGGGCAACAGACTAGAAAGAATCCTCATTGAGTGTAGCGCAGTGCCGGAAGTTTAGGTCTGACACTGGCTTCATCCCCTAATGGGTCAGCGGGACAGACAGGTGAAGTGGGTGGAAGGAGGAGGAGCAGCAGCATTCGCAGCTCTCTCTCCTCTCCTGCTTGTGAGGGGAGGATGGAAGTGTCAGCAATAGCTGAGCGGCTCTCCCTGGCTGTGTTCCGGAGCTATCAGTGAGCTCCGATCTCCCGGTTAACAGCCCGCTATCTCTCCATGTTGCGGTGAGCGGACTCAGCACTGTGCTGATGGCAGGGGGACCCGCCATTAACACAGCTCTTTAATTAGGCAAACTGGGTGGCCGTGAGGCCCCTGTGAGTGCGAGGCCTTCAGCGTCCGCCTAATTTGCCTAATTAGAGAGCCGCCTCTGCATAGGTTTGCGCGCTGGGACATGGGTTAGTACTGCACGTGGGAGGCAATGACTTGGGCCGCAAGACTATGTTGGACTTAGTTAGGACATAAAGTTTGACTTTTGGCAGCTCCGCCTTGCCTTTCCACACATGATCATAGTGTGGTCTGACATGGTGGCCAGGACATCTTGGAGGGGGGCTAGGTCTGTGGAGAAGATCAATAGGGCCCGACAGAAGGTGAATAAGAAAGTCAGCGGTTTTGTGGTCAGGAATGGAGGGCTGGCTATATGGCACTGGGAATTGGAAGTGGACACCTGGCGGAACCTGAAAAGAGATGGTGTACACCTGATGGATGTGGGAACTGACTTGTGGTCCTTGGGTCTGCAGGATGGGATACAGCAAGCTTTGAGGTTGTGGCAGGGCACACAAGGGTAGGGTTTTGCCCTTGTGTGCTGTGGCATGGTGTTGGTCTGTGCGGATGAAGGATTTACCCCAGATATGGAAGTTCGGGACCTATCGGTGGTATGGTACCCGTGGGTGGTGATACAGCTAACAGTAGTTTAGCCAATGTTTTTTATCAGGTGCACTGCGGACAGTGTTTTTGCCTCTGAGCCAGCATGTCAGCGTGAGGCCTATTCTAGTTTGGTTCTGCAGTGCCGTTAAGTGATATTGATGTTATGATTGGTGGGTTTTTCCTGCACAGACCAACGGGAGGAGTTTAATGGAGGTATGGTACAAAAGCAGAAGTCAACTGGCCCAGATCGTTCCCCAGCAGGACATCAGCGGGAAGTTCCTGGATCAACCCCACCTTAATTAATCCGGAGCCGGCACCCCAGTTCAGGTGTACTCTTGCCGTAGGTAGCCTGTGTACTGCTCCCCCTGCAACCCGCATGACTACGGAACTCCCGGTGTGGTCGGCCTTTGGAACCAGGTGACGTTTGACCAGTGTGAGGGTGGCGCCGGAATCTCGTAGACCTTGAGCAGTCTTCCTGTTCAGCTGTACTGACTGGCGATGGTGTTGCCTGTTGTCGGTAGCAGCCTGTACAGGGTCAGCCTCGTGTAGGATACTCCAGTGTTCCTCCAATTCTTCAGTTCTGCGGTTGTCTGGGGCTGCTTTCATGTGATAGCAATGAGCGGCCGCCCGTGCTGGAGGGGGTGGCCCTGGTTGAATCCATGCAGCTTGGTCCCGGTTCTGAGTGCAGTCTCTCTGATAGTGCCCAAATCGCTTGCATGAATGGCACTGCACTCCCTTGCGCCCAAGGTATCGATTTGCAGGGGGGCTAGGGATTAGCTCAGATCGTTGTGTAGCTGGTGGCCCTGGGTTATTGTTCAGAGGTCTGGTGTTTGGTCGGAAGCTAGTCTGTGATGGCCTGTGGGCATCTTGATATTCATCAGCTTGCCTGGCCGCTTCCGAGAGAGTGGTAGGTTTGCGGTCCCTTACCCACTCCTGTACCTCGGGCTTTAGTCCATTAAAGAATTGCTCCAGTAAAATCAGCTGGGTGATCGCGTCAGCTGTGGTTGCCTGACTGGCTTGTAGCCAAGCTAGGGCTGCCCTCTGCATTCGGCAAGCCCATTCGGTATGGGAGTCCTTCTTTGTTTCCCTGAAGCGTCTCCGGTATGCTTCTGGGGTGATGGCATATCTTGCCAAAATAACTTCTTTTGCCCGGCTATAGCTTGCGATTTCCTCCTCTGGCACGGCTCTGTTGGCTTCTGCTGCACGGCCTGACAGCTTACCCGCTAAGATCCGTACCCAGTCTGTCTGGGGTACTTGGTACAGCTTGCTTTGCCATTCAAAATCTTGCAGGAAGCTATCGATCTCTTCCTCTGCTTCCACAAACTTTTTAAAGGCATCATGGGGTACTTTTAGTCTTGTCTCTGGTGCCGGTGTACTCGTTAGCCATCTCTCAGAGGTACGCTGTTCCGCCAGCCGGAGTTCGTTCTCCCGCTCTTCTCTCGCCGTGATAAAGGCATCTACTTGGGCTAACCTTGCCTGTACCAGCTATGTTGAGGGTTTTTCTCCATAAAACGCTAGCCTGCGTTTCACTTCTTGGACAAACTCAGTCTCCGTGGTTTCTGTAGCCATACTGCGTGCCCGATCCCCCTCGGTCAGTTCTGCAATCAGCTCGGCTTTGGTTTTATTGCTGGCTGTCTTCCCTCTTGCTTCCAGCAAATCCTTTAACGTTGCTCGTTTTAATCCAGCATAGTTTGTCTCCTTTCACACTTCCATTCGTGTAACCGAATTTGCATGAATGCTGCTTCCTCTTGCTGCAAGGCTTTAGTCCCACTGCTGCCACCACTGTAGCGGATCCTCAAGTTCGCTGGGAAATCCTTGAAGCTGAGGAAGTGCTAACTTATCCACGGACACCTTTTACCCCCCCCCCCCCCCCCCAGTAACTGGACGACACACAGTTCGGGGAGTCAATGAACAACTTTATTTTAGTAACAGCTAGCTTTTATGCTTCCCCATGCAAGGGGTTTCTTAACTCATTTTCCAGGGGCATTCCCCTAACAATAAAACCTTGCCCTACACATGACTAGGAGTGTAAATACATCTCGTAGCAGATAATAGGTGGATTCATTAACACACTGAACAATAGGTGAATGGAAAGCTGCCTCAGACCCTACTTAACCCAATTTACTTATTCAGACATCAGACATCCCGTCTCCACCTCTCCTGGAATGTCCCGTCTAGGAGCCGGAGATCCTGGCCATCAACTTCACAGTATATTGGGGACTAGACTTTATATTTCGCTACAGTAAGTAAGTAAGGCACATCAGTTATACAATAGTCATGGGCATAGTGGGTGTACAGACCGGGGAACTCTGCACAAGGATTGTAGGAAAAACCCTCATAATGGGATCAGTAGGTGTACAGACCCAGGAACTCAGCACAGGGCTGGTGGGAACCCCTCATAATGGGCCCAGCAGGTGTACAGACCTGGGAAATCGGCACAGGTTTGGTAGGAACCTGTAACGTACCTGGTATCAGAGCCCAACTGTAGAAGGAGACCTCTCTTACAGTCCTGGCTCGAGGACCACTGGGGTTGCAACAGTGGTACAGGAGCGCAGCGAGGTAAGAGTGCCTGTATGATCCGTAGTAGCTGATACAGATGAGTAGAGAAGATCCACCTGATGAACTGGACTGGTGAGGCAGTAGCAGCAGTGGTAACAGGTGTAGGTCAGCGATCCCTGGATCTAGGCAGAGACTGGATCAGGACCAGACTGAAGCAGGTGAGACAAGCCGGGTCAAACACAGGTAATCAGGTAGTAACAGCAGGCAGAGAGTGGTCAGTAGGCAGGCAGAGATTTGGCAACAGAAGGTCAGCAGGTTCAGAAATAACAGGGTCAAGGCAGGCCGGGTCATGAGAGGAGAAGGCAGCAGTAGTCAAATGTAGCAGGAATCAGATAACAGCAGGTACAGGATCAGACTCAGGTAGAGCTGCAGATCAGACAGCACTGCACTGGAGCAGCTGCTGTCCTTTTAAAGGGGAACTGACACCAAGTTGAGTTAGCGCGCGTGCACATGCACCTGTTGTGCATTCCTGCACACGCGTGCCTGTCGTGTGTCACTGCGCACGTTCATGCGCCGATGCCCAGTGCGGCCTGTTCTCGTGGGAACATGTGTGCGCACGCGCGCACGTCCGTGTGCCTGTCCTGCCACAGGGTATCCCTGACATTGCCCCCCCCAAGGGGCAGCCTCCAGATGCCCAACAGGCTCTTCTTTTCAGGATGAGCAAGGAAAAAGGCACGAACTAACCTTCTTGCATGGATATTGCATGCGGGTTCCCAGGAGTTATCCTCCAGGCCATATCCTCTCCATTTAACCAGAAATTGTACCGGATTTCGCCTTCTCTGGCAGTCCAGGATAGCCTCCACTTAGAACTCCTCATTCCCATGAATCAGAACAGGTTCCGGTGGCTTGGGTCCTCTGTCAGGGAAGGGATAAGGTACTGCAGGTTTAGTAGTGAAACATGAAATATAGGATGAATTTTAAATGAGTCAGGTAAAGAAAGTTCATATGATACCTCATTTAACCTCCTCTTCACCGGGAAGGGACCAGTAAATTTGGGTGCCAACTTTTTAGACGGACATTTTAACTTAAGATTGGTTGTAGAAAGCCATACCTGGTCACCTGGCTGCAGGTTCAGTTCTCCTCTCCCCTTTTTATCAAAAGCCTTCTTGTTGTCGGCTTGTGCTTTGGCCATTGCTTCCTGCAAGATCTTGTTGTTGTGGTTGAGGAAATCCATGGTATCTTGTACTGCCGGAACTGTAGATTCTGAAATGAAATCAGGCAGAAATGATAAATGGAAACCATAATTAGAAAAGAAAGGGGATTGACCTGTAGCTGAATGATTGGCGTTGTTGTAGGCAAATTCTGCCAGTGGTAGTAAAGATACCCAATCATCCTGAGTAAAGGAAGTGAAACAACGGATGTACTGTTCGAGCGTTTGATTTGTCCTTTCTGTTTGCCCATTGGTTTGGGGATGGTAAGCTGAGGACAATGCCAACTCAATTTTCAACGCTTTACATAAAGCTCTCCAGAAACGTGAGGTGAACTGTACACCACGATCAGATGTAATGTTTACGGGGACCCCATGCAACCTGACGATCTCCTTAATAAATACTCGGGCCGTCTCCATAGCAGATGGGGTACTCTTTAAGGGTAAGAAATGAGCCATCTTGGTTAATCGGTCCACTACTACAAAGATTGCCGTGCATCCCTCGGCCGGTGGAAGTTCTACTATAAAATCCATGGAGATCATCCTCCATGGTTTATCAGGAATGGGTAGAGGTTTCAGCAGGCCCCAGGACTTACTTCTTGCTGTCTTGTTCTGAATGCAAACAGAGCATGAGTTCACATATTTCTTACAGAAAGCTTCTAGATCAGGCCACCAAGTTCAAGGGTCTTATGTATGCCAAAATGGCCTGCCAGCGGATGGTCATGGAACATCTTCAAGACCCCAACTCGCACATTCTCAGGAACAAAAATTTTGTTTTCTTTCCAAAGCAAACCATCTCTAGAGGTTAGCATGACTCCGGGGGGGCTGAGCATGTTCCTGGAAGCCTGTTTGATTTGAGACAAGAGATCCGTTTGCAACAGTAGGAAGTTCCCTGTAGGTAGAATGGTATCTGGTGTTGATAAGTCCTTGGGATCATCGTACATACGGGATAGAGTGTCCGGTTTTGTGTTCTTTGATCCAGGTCGGTACGTTATATGGAAGGAAAAACAAGTGAAAAATAGGGCCCATCGAGCTTGTCGTGGCTTCAGTCTTTTGGCAGTTCTTAAATACTCAAAATTTTTATGGTCGGTATATATTAGTATGGGATGGTTAGCGCCCTCCAACAAATATCTCCACTCCTCCAGTGCTGCTTTGATGGCCATTTGTTCACAATCTCCTACATCATAATTTCTCTCTGCTGGAGAAAGTTTCCGTGAAAAATAAATTGGCAAAAATCCTCATTGATGCTTCTAGGTACAGGTAATGAAAGGAGAGTCCAGACCCCATTAAAAAATAGTTGAAGTGTTTAAATATTTAGGAGTAAATATTACATTGAAATCTGAAGAAGAGATGGAAGCCAATATACTCCCATTAGTAGAGCAAGTTAAGAGAAAATTGGAAGTATGGATAAAGCTACCAATATCAATGGCAGGTAGAATTCAGTTGATAAAATCTATTATACTACCCGAGTGTTTATATGTATTCACACACTCCCTGGTAAAAATACCAAGACAGATATTTAAAAAATTAAATTCTCAGATGACTCGGTTCATCTGGGCATATGGAAGATGCAAATTAAAATTTAATAAACTACAAAGACCAAAGACGGAAGCTGGGCTGGCCCTCCCGGATTTATATTTATATTATTTGGCAGGGCAACTGAAACATTTAAGATCATGGGTAGGACAGGAAAAAATAACAAGGATAGAGGAATATCTTCTTAGCAAAATGCAAATAGATGATTTAATGATGGGATTAGAATTAAAAGATCTGAGGAGAGTGGAAGTAAAAATCCCCCTACTGAAAGTGGCAAGGACAGGATGGAGGGAAGCTAAGAAATTGACAGGATTCGTTGGTATCCCAACAGAAACTGCACTTTGGAATAACCCAAAATTTGAACATCTGGAAACATTTGAGGACAGTAAATTTTGGAAGCAGAATAAGATATTAACTTTTGGCCAGCTCTATGATAAAAATGTAATATTAACTTATGAAAACCTGTGTAAACAATATAATTTACTGAGTAAACAGTTATACAGATACCTTCAGCTGAGGCAGGTGCTACAGGTACAGTTTAGAAGGGAGGAATTAAAAATATCTAAATATCCCCTTATAGGCATCTTGAGATCGCAGGGACCTAAGGGATTAATAGCCAGAATCTATACACATTTGCTACAGAAGAAAATAGAAGGTGAACAACTGAAAATAGGGGATAAGTGGCAGGCGGCTATCCCAGACATGAATGGGACGAAGCCTGCACTTCCCACCTGAATGCATCCCCTGCAATGAACAACAGGATAATACAGATAAATATAATACATCAGACGTACTTGGCTCCAAACAGGCTGTATAAAATGGGGAGGATGGCTGAACCAAGATGTACTAGATGTGGATACAAAAATATATGGAGAAGAGAGGCTTGTTCTAGGTACAGAAATGGGTCTTCACATTACTAAGAAACTCACTGTTCAACCCCTAAATATGTGTAAAGAAAAAAGTATCCCCAATAGATGGAGACAGAAAAGTGGGGTTTATTGGACAGTGGTGTCTATTAAGTAGAAGTCAGGAGACCGTGTCTAAAATATATGTGAATAAATTTATTATAGATATTTATATCATTTACATGTACCAAATTTTTAAGATTACTTTAACAAAATACCAGAACTAAGACTATACTAAATATAGGTTACCCTACTGATTCTATGGACCAGACCGGGTAACTAAGGACAACGAGGGGACAAACAACATATAACAGTACATAACAAAAATCCTTACGGATACCAGAGGATACCAGAGGAAATTCGCGACAGCCTTGCCTGTTGCTGAAATCAGCTTTTGCTTTAAATTTACTTAAAGTAAGGTGGAGAATTACTAAATTGGTAAATGCCCAATGTTATGTGGCTGGTTGTCACGAATGCCCCCTAGGGGCTCAAGCCTATGGGGAGGGAAGAGGGGGAGGAACAAATGGGAAGAGGTATAATCACTGTCTAACCAATGCAACAGTTACCCTGTTTATATCATGTATCAATGTTTTTCCTTTTAAAGGAGAGTCCTATGGATTGTTTCTGTTAGTAACTACTTCTCAGTTAAATGTCATTATACAGGTATTGAATTACCAACACATTAGTGTCCTTCCGGTGTATAACAAGAAAGTTTCTTTCATCCGAGAGTACTGATTGCCTTACTGAAACATCACAGTTTATTTTGTTGGTTTACATTAATAATGAGTAATGGCTACTGTCACCATACTTTACCAGTCCGGTGTGGATAAATGGTTATCAGTCTGGGGCTGTAAATAGCCTATGGGGCTCCTCCAAGATCCTTGTGCAACCTATTAGCCTCTGTATATAGGATTGCATATGTTGTCTCCGTGCTTGTGCTTGTTTTCAGGATCGGGTTGGTTTAAATGGCCATTTACCGAGTGCTGCTGAGGGTTTGGGGAGACCGTCAGGTTTTTGGCGCCTGGAGATTTAAATTCCTGCAGTCGCTTCCGCATTGAGTGTCCGTGGCAGTTGTAGCCATTCCCTCCTCACTCCAATAGCGTTCCGGCCCGTGCGCTCACGTGGGGGGTTGCGTCATGTCCTCAGTGCATGGCGTCCGTACAGCGATGGGGGAGTGTGTGTAGCTTCTTCTGGACGTGATGACGACGTGGAGGGACTCCTTCTTATAGATGTCCTGTCTCCTCCTCCATCAATCAATTAAAAGAGAAGTTGTAGATTTAGAAGGTATAACCTCGTGTCACTGAAGCATATATAACTCATATATCTATGGTTGTTGATATAGAGTATATATAATGACCAATTGTCATATATTTTTTATAGAGATTTTTTTGCTTTTGTCAGGTTTCTCGGATGACGATAGATTTATATTCTAGAGCCATATCAATTGATCACTCAGTATAGATTGATTCTCATATGGGAAATGAATTCTCTTAGGCATTATAAATTAATGATTTTCTTATTGTGCAATCGTATATGGATGCAGTTGCTGTGCCCATTGAATGGTTTTAATAAACATGGTGTCACATTGTACATCTATAGGGACCAGTAAATGCATACTGAACAATCGTTTTTATTTTTTATTTTTTATTATTTTTGTCTCGGAGAAGTTTTAATAAGGAGAGAGGGGAATAGGAAAAACATATAGACAAACATATAGAGAGTATATATGTAATTATAGATGTAAGGGCCAAAATAGGAAGGCCCCTAAAACCTAAGATATAGCCAGCTTAAAAAATTGGACCAGCTAGTACAGCTTGGTTACCCTCAATATATGTCAGTTGTTGACTGCAGTTATTAGGCTTTCATTGACAAAAGGGAGGGGAGGGATTAGGTAATAATGAATAGAGAGGAAGGTGAAGTGACCAATAGTATGAGCGGATGTATATAAAAAGTTGAATTGATACGAATTATATGGGCTTACACCGCCTACAGTGTCGTTGTAGGTTGAGTTCTGTATTTAGGCCCATAGGGGCAAGTGTGCCCAGCCTAAATATCCATCGTTTTTCCCTTTGTTGTAAGATTTGGTCAAAATCACCTCTTCTGGGGGATAGGTTAAGGGCATATATTCCTTTAATTTGCATCCCTGTTAGTTTACCCTGATGGAATCTGGCAAAATGTTTGGCTACTGGTTTCTCGATGTGGGCAGGGGGGAGCAGACTTTCTTCATGTAATGTGGTACTGTGGTAAAATAGGAAAATATTAGCAACAGGTAGCTAGGAAAATAGGAAAAGTTTTGAATAAACCTTTTATGGCTACGATGGAATTATGTTTGCTGGGGATACTAAGGGAAGAGAGAGACAATAGAGACAATAATACCTTCTTAAGGGAGGTACTATTTTTGGCAAGAAAACAAATAATAGAAAAATGGATTCAGTCATATCCCCCGACAGTAACCCAATGGGTGAGAGCAGTAAATCAGGTCCTACCCTATGAAAAAATAATGTATGAACAAAGGGGAAATGGGCGAAGATATGAAAATATATGGGCAAAGTGGAATAGATTATGGTTAACAGTGGATATAGGAACACCTGAAAACATAGTATAAGGTGACCATAGAAGGTGAGAGAGAATGGAATGAATGAGAGGAGAAAATGTAATTATAATTTGTATTATATAAAGAAATGTAAAAGCATATAAAAATGTACAATGTAAATTATTATGTAAGAAAAAAAGATTTTGTAATAAAGAGTTTTGAAAAAAAATAGTAAATGTATTTCTTCATAAATTCACAACATCAGGAATGATGGTAAACCCTCATAATGGGATGAGTGGGTGTACAGAACCGGGAACTCAGCACAGGGATTGTGGGAACCCCTCAATATGGGCCCAGCAGGTAGGGATGAGCCGAACACCCCCGGGTTCGGTTCGCACCAGAACCTTCGAACCGACCGAAAGTTCGCGCGAATTTTCGAACCCTATACGTTATAATGGACGCGAACGTTCGAAATCAAAAGTGCTAATTACAACGGCCAATATGCATGTTAATGTCATAAAACAGGTTTGGGGACCCGGGTCCTGCCCCAGGGGACATATATCAATGCAAAAAGAACTTTTAAAAACTAACGTTTTTTCGGGAGCAGTCATTTTAATGATGCATAAAGTGAAAAAAAAAAAGTGAAATTTTCCTTTAAATATGGTACCTGGGGGGTGTCTAAAGTATGCCTGTGAAGTGGCATGTGTTTCCCGTGTTTAGAACTGTCCTTGCACAAAATGACATTTTTAAAGGAAAAAAAGAAGCCATTTAAAACCACTTGCGGCTTTAGGTTTGTTCTTAAGTAGAATCTGAACAGGTACATTATGAAGTGTAGCTCCATCCCAAAAAAATCTATTTTTAAGCTTTTTGGAGAACATAGGGAGGGGTTATCACCCCTGTAACATTTGCTGTCTTTGCACATCTGTTCAGAACATGTCACCTCACTTTCCGTCCCAATGACAAATGTTTTTGGAAAAAGTGGGGTTTTAATTGAAACAAGGATTGGTGATAAAGTATCAGTAGAGAGGAGATACCTTTTTCCCAAATTAAATCTAACAGGATAGAATTTCCCTTCCTAGGGGTAGATTTCCTCTCACTTCCTGTTTTCTCTTTCCATTTGCAAGTAGGAGTCGTTTGTAAGTTGGATGTATGAAAGTAGGGGCCTGGCGTATATACTCTGCAGAAATTTGCCCTATTAGATGTTGGTGTAGCCACAAGACTGGTGGGCACAGGAATGGGCCCTGCTGTGAGTTAATAGATCAAGATTTGTAATTGCATGCACCTGTTGAACAGGGCAGAAAAATTGGGGGTGGTGGTGGTGGTGGTGGACGGTGTTGCCACAAGACTGTAAGCTCTCACAGTTACTCTTGGTGGGCGCAGGAATGGGCCCTGCTGTGAGTTATTAGATCAAGATTTGTAATTGCAAGCACCTGATGAACAGGGCAGAAAAATTGGGCCTTTGGCGGTGGTGGTGGACGGTGTTGCCACAAGACTGTAGGCCCTCATAGTTACTCTTGGTGGGCGCAGGAATGGGCCCTGCTGTGAACTATTAGATCAAGATTTGTAATTACCCGCCCCTGTTAAACAGGGGCTGAAAAATTGTGCCTTAGGCACTGGTGCTGGTGCCACAACACTGCAACCCCTCACAGATACTGTACTTGGAGCACAGCAGTCACACGTGTTGCGAAGCATTTTTTTAAAAAAAATTGTAAGTACACGCCCCTGTTAAACAGGGGCTGAAAAATTGTGCCTTAGGCACTGGTGCTGGTGCCACAACACTGCAACCCCTCACAGATACTGTACTTGGAGCACATTGTTGCGAAGCATTTTTTTATAAAAATTGTATGTACACGCCCCTGTTAAACAGGGGCTGAAAAATTGTGCCTTAGGCACTGGTGCTGGTGCCACAACACTGCAACCCCTCACAGATACTGTACTTGGAGCACAGCAGTCACACGTGTTGCGAAGCATTTTTTAAAAAAATTGTAAGTACACGCCCCTGTTAAACAGGGGCTGAAAAATTGTGCCTTAGGCACTGGTGCTGGTGCCACAACACTGCAACCCCTCACAGATACTGTACTTGGAGCACATTGTTGCGAAGCATTTTTTAAATTGTAAGTACACGCCCCTGTTAAACAGGGGCTGAAAAATTGTGCCTTAGGCACTGGTGCTGGTGCCACAACACTGCAACCCCTCACAGATACTGTACTTGGAGCACAGTGTTGCGAAGCATTTTTTTATAAAAATTGTATGTACACGCCCCTGTTAAACAGGGGCTGAAAAATTGTGCCTTAGGCACTGGTGTGGTGGCATGGATCATTGAGGAGGAGGAAGAGGATAGTCAGTGAACATAAGAGGACAGTCACTCAGCATCAGCATAGGCAGTCTTGAAGGGATGTGATGTGACATTAAAAATTATTCGGTTATATCCGCCTCAGGTGCCTGGTAGCTGGTGGTGATCCAAGACTGATTCATTTTGATGAAGGTCAGTCGATCAACCGAGGCGGTGGACAGGCGCACCATATGATCAGTCACAAATCCTCCAGCAGCACTGAATGTGCGTTCGGACAGAACGCTGGAGGCAGGACAGGCCAGTAGCTCAATTGCATACTGTGCAAGCTCTGGCCAGTGATCCATCCTCAGGACCCAGTAAGCCAGAGGATTTTCGGTGGGAAAGGTGTCCAAGTCTGACCTTGCCCCAAGGTATTCCTGCACCATGTATATCAGACGCTGGCGATGGTTGCTGGAACCGATCATACCTTGGGGCTGCGGACTAAAAAATTGTCTGAACGCATCGGTCAGACGTCCACCTTCCCCACCGCTCCTTCTGCTACTGACCGAAGCCTCAGCTACTCGTCGCCCAGGACCAGGAGTTTGTAGCCTCCCAGTTTCTGGGAACGCGTTGCACAGACCTTTCTGCAAGGCCTCCCTGAGATGTCTCATCCTCTGCTCCCTCTGCGACGGCAAGATAAGGTCCGCAACCTTACCCTTGTACCGCGGATCAAGGAGAGTGGCCAGCCAGTAATGGTCCCTCTCCTTGATCCGAAGAACACGAGGATCCTTCCGCAGGCTTTGCAGGATCAGGGAGGCCATGCAGCGTAGGTTAGCTGAGGCATTCGGTCCGGAGTCTTCTGGGTCACTGAGGATGACATGATCGCCAGCCACCTCCTCCCAGCCACGTACAAGTCCACTGGTTTGTTGGGACTGTACATCATCCCTAAAAGACTGCTGCTGCTGATGCTGAGTGCCAGGCTCCACCTCCATGCTCACACAATCCTCCTCCTCCTCCTCCTCCTCCTCCCTCATCCTCTTCCTGTGTGATGGGTGGGACAGGAGGAACACTGTCCGGATAAAGGGGGCCTTGAGAGGCAAGGAAGTCCTCCTCTTCCTGCCTCTGTTCTGCCTCAAGTGCCCTGTCCATTATCCCACGCAGCGTATGCTCCAACAGGTGGACAAGAGGGACAGTGTCACTGATGCATGCACTGTCACTGCTCACCATCCTCGTGGCCTCCTCAAATGGTGAGAGGACAGTGCATGCATCCCTGATCATGCTCCACTGACGTGGGGAAAAAAAAAACAAGCTCCCCTGACCCTGTCCTGGTGCCGTAGTCGCAAAGGTACTCATTGATGGCCCTCTGCTGCGTGTGCAGTCGCTGCAGCATGGCCAACGTTGAGTTCCACCTGGTGGGCATGTCACATATTAGGCGGTTCTTGGGCAGGTTCAGCTCCTTTTGCAGCTCAGTCAGCCGAGCACTGGCATTATAAGATCGGCGGAAATGCACACAGACTTTCCTGGCCTGCCTCAGGACATCCTGTAAGCCTGGGAACCTGCCCAAGAACCGCTGCACCACCAGGTTGAGGACGTGAGCCATGCAGGGCACATGGGTGAGCTGCCCCTGTCGCAGGGCGGAGAGGAGGTTGGTGCCATTGTCAGAAACGACCATTCCTGGCTTAAGCTGACGTGGCGTCAACCACCTCTCGGCCTGCCCCTGCAGAGCTGCCAGAACCTCTGGCCCAGTGTGGCTCCTGTCCCCCAAACACACCAGCGCAAGCACGGCATGGCATCTTTTTGCCTGCGTACTTGCGTAGCCCCTTGTACGCCTACGGAGCACCGCTGGTTCCAAGGACAGAGCACTGGAGGAAGAAGAAGAGGAGGGGGTGGAGGAGAGAGGTGTGTCACAACCAGTAGCAGTAGTAGCGTTTTGGAGGCGTGGTGGCGGAACAACCTCCAACACTACTGCACCTTGTCCTGCATCCCTCCCAGCTGCCAATAGAGTGACCCAATGGGCCGTGAAAGAAAGGTACCGTCCCTGTCCATGCCTGCTGGACCATGAGTCAGCGGTAATATGCACCTTACCGCTGACCGCCCTGTCCAGCGAGGCATGGACATTGCCCTCCACATGCCGGTAGAGAGACGGAATCGCCTTCCGTGAGAAAAAGTGGCGTTTGGGAACCTGCCACTGAGGAACCGCACATTGAACAAACTCACGGAAGGGGGCCGAGTCTACCAACTGAAAAGGCAGCAGTTGAAGTGCTAGCAATTTAGCCAGGCTAGCATTCAACCGCTGGGCATGTGGATGGCTGGGAGTGTACTTCTTTCTACGGTCCAGCAGCTGGGGCAGGGAAATTTGCCTGCTGCAATCGGACGTCGGTGTACTGCAAGTACTTGGTTGTGACACACCTAATTCTACACCTTCAGTCCTCTCAGAGCAGCTTTCAGAGAGGACTGAAGGTGTAGTGGGGATGGAGATCCCAGCTGAGGAGGAGCAAGGAGAGGTCCGCTTAGTTCTTTGGTGTGGGTCTTTTATGTGTGCCTGCCAACGAGCTGCATGGCAGGTCGCCATATGTCTGGTCATGCTTGTGGTGCCCAAGCGGCTGATGTTTTGGCCACGCGAGATACGCTTGAGACAAATATTGCAAATAGCAGTGGTGCGATCTGCTGCACTCGTCTCAAAAAAGGCCCACACCAAAGAACTTTTCTGATAACGTGCAGAGGCAGCGCCCTGCACAGGCGGAGCTCTGCGGTGTTGTACAGTTGCTGTGCTGGCCTCTACCTGGCCTCCAGGGGGCACCCTGCCTCGTTGGACATGTGACGCCGCATCCTCCTCCTCCTCGTCCTCCTCCTCATCCTCTCTCCCTTCAGGCACCCACGTGGAGTCAGTGACCTCATCATCCCCTCCCTCTTCACCACTAGAGCAAACCTGGCAGTAAGCTGCAGCTGGTGGAACAGTACTGCCAGATTCCTCAAGCTGGGTATCATCATCCGAGCCTTCGAATCGTTGGGCATCCTCCTGGAGCATGTACCCAACACTGTGCTCAAAGAGTTCGGGGGACTCCTCAGGAGGACATGGTGGGTCTAGGGAAGGGGTGGCTGATGATGCTCTGCCAGTACCCTGAGCCTGGGTGAGAGAGGATGAGGAGGATGAGGAGGGCTTGGTCATCCATTCTACCAAGCCTTCAGCATGATGCGGCTCCACATGTCCAGCTGCCGAAAACAAAGACGCGCGTGTCCCATGGCCACGTGCTGATGACGATGCACGACCACGTCCACGTCCACGGCCACGTCCACTAGAAACAGAGCCTGCCTGCCCTGTGTTCTTGGCTCTGCACGCTCTGCCTCCCCTTGGCGGTCTTCCAGCCATTGTAGTCGGTAGTCCTGTGGGTGCTGCTGAGAAGAATATATAGGAGCTCTGTGTGATGCCACTAACACACTAGAAGTCCTGTGGGTGCTGCTGAGAAGAAAATATAGGAGCTCTGTGTGATGCCACTAACACACTAGAAGTCCTATGGGTGCTTCTGCAAAGAAAATAGAGGAGCTCTGTGTGATGCCACTAACACACTAGAAGTCCTATGGGTGCTTCTGCAAAGAAAATAGAGGAGCTCTGTGTGATGCCACTAACACACTAGAAGTCCTGTGGGTGCTGCTGAGAAGAAAATATAGGAGCTCTGTGTGATGCCACTAACACACTAGAAGTCCTATGGGTGCTTCTGCAAAGAAAATAGAGGAGCTCTGTGTGATGCCACTAACACACTAGAAGTCCTGTGGGTGCTTCTGCAAAGAAAATAGAGGAGCTCTGTGTGATGCCACTAACACACTAGAAGTCCTGTGGGTGCTGCTGAGAAGAAAATATAGGAGCTCTGTGTGATGCCACTAACACACTAGAAGTCCTATGGGTGCTTCTGCAAAGAAAATAGAGGAGCTCTGTGTGATGCCACTAACACACTAGAAGTCCTGTGGGTGCTGCTGAGAAGAAAATATAGGAGCTCTGTGTGATGCCACTAACACACTAGAAGTCCTATGGGTGCTTCTGCAAAGAAAATAGAGGAGCTCTGTGTGATGCCACTAACACACTAGAAGTCCTGTGGGTGCTTCTGCAAAGAAAATAGAGGAGCTCTGTGTGATGCCACTAACACACTAGAAGTCCTGTGGGTGCTTCTGCAAAGAAAATAGAGGAGCTCTGTGTGATGCCACTAACACACTAGAAGTCCTGTGGGTGCTGCTGAGAAGAAAATATAGGAGCTCTGTGTGATGCCACTAACACACTAGAAGTCCTATGGGTGCTTCTGCAAAGAAAATAGAGGAGCTCTGTGTGATGCCACTAACACACTAGAAGTCCTGTGGGTGCTGCTGAGAAGAAAATATAGGAGCTCTGTGTGATGCCACTAACACACTAGAAGTCCTATGGGTGATTCTGCAAAGAAAATAGAGGAGCTCTGTGTGATGCCACTAACACACTAGAAGTCCTGTGGGTGCTTCTGCAAAGAAAATAGAGGAGCTCTGTGTGATGCCACTAACACACTAGAAGTCCTATGGGTGCTTCTGCAAAGAAAATAGAGGAGCTCTGTGTGATGCCACTAACACACTAGAAGTCCTGTGGGTGCTTCTGCAAAGAAAATAGAGGAGCTCTGTGTGATGCCACTAACACACTAGAAGTCCTGTGGGTGCTGCTGAGAAGAAAATATAGGAGCTCTGTGTGATGCCACTAACACACTAGAAGTCCTATGGGTGCTTCTGCAAAGAAAATAGAGGAGCTCTGTGTGATGCCACTAACACACTAGAAGTCCTGTGGGTGCTGCTGAGAAGAAAATATAGGAGCTCTGTGTGATGCCACTAACACACTAGAAGTCCTATGGGTGCTTCTGCAAAGAAAATAGAGGAGCTCTGTGTGATGCCACTAACACACTAGAAGTCCTGTGGGTGCTGCTGAGAAGAAAATATAGGAGCTCTGTGTGATGCCACTAACACACTAGAAGTCCTATGGGTGCTTCTGCAAAGAAAATAGAGGAGCTCTGTGTGATGCCACTAACACACTAGAAGTCCTGTGGGTGCTTCTGCAAAGAAAATAGAGGAGCTCTGTGTGATGCCACTAACACACTAGAAGTCCTATGGGTGCTTCTGCAAAGAAAATAGAGGAGCTCTGTGTGATGCCACTAACACACTAGAAGTCCTGTGGGTGCTTCTGCAAAGAAAATAGAGGAGCTCTGTGTGATGCCACTAACACACTAGAAGTCCTGTGGGTGCTTCTGCAAAGAAAATAGAGGAGCTCTGTGTGATGCCACTAACACACTAGAAGTCCTATGGGTGCTTCTGCAAAGAAAATAGAGGAGCTCTGTGTGATGCCACTAACACACTAGAAGTCCTGTGGGTGCTTCTGCAAAGAAAATAGAGGAGCTCTGTGTGATGCCACTAACACACTAGAAGTCCTGTGGGTGCTTCTGCAAAGAAAATAGAGGAGCTCTGTGTGATGCCACTAACACACTAGAAGTCCTGTGGGTGCTGCTGAGAAGAAAATATAGGAGCTCTGTGTGATGCCACTAACACACTAGAAGTCCTATGGGTGCTTCTGCAAAGAAAATAGAGGAGCTCTGTGTGATGCCACTAACACACTAGAAGTCCTGTGGGTGCTTCTGCAAAGAAAATAGAGGAGCTCTGTGTGATGCCACTAACACACTAGAAGTCCTGTGGGTGCTGCTGAGAAGAAAATATAGGAGCTCTGTGTGATGCCACTAACACACTAGAAGTCCTATGGGTGCTTCTGCAAAGAAAATAGAGGAGCTCTGTGTGATGCCACTAACACACTAGAAGTCCTGTGGGTGCTGCTGAGAAGAAAATATAGGAGCTCTGTGTGATGCCACTAACACACTAGAAGTCCTATGGGTGCTTCTGCAAAGAAAATAGAGGAGCTCTGTGTGATGCCACTAACACACTAGAAGTCCTGTGGGTGCTTCTGCAAAGAAAATAGAGGAGCTCTGTGTGATGCCACTAACACACTAGAAGTCCTATGGGTGCTTCTGCAAAGAAAATAGAGGAGCTCTGTGTGATGCCACTAACACACTAGAAGTCCTGTGGGTGCTTCTGCAAAGAAAATAGAGGAGCTCTGTGTGACGCCACTAACACACTAGAAGTCCTGTGGGTGCTGCTGAGAAGAAAATATAGGAGCTCTGTGTGATGCCACTAACACACTAGAAGTCCTATGGGTGCTTCTGCAAAGAAAATAGAGGAGCTCTGTGTGATGCCACTAACACACTAGAAGTCCTGTGGGTGCTGCTGAGAAGAAAATATAGGAGCTCTGTGTGATGCCACTAAAACACTAGAAGTCCTATGGGTGCTTCTGCAAAGAAAATAGAGGAGCTCTGTGTGATGCCACTAACACACTAGAAGTCCTGTGGGTGCTGCTGAGAAGAAAATATAGGAGCTCTGTGTGATGCCACTAACACACTAGAAGTCCTATGGGTGCTTCTGCAAAGAAAATAGAGGAGCTCTGTGTGATGCCACTAACACACTAGAAGTCCTGTGGGTGCTTCTGCAAAGAAAATAGAGGAGCTCTGTGTGATGCCACTAACACACTAGAAGTCCTATGGGTGCTTCTGCAAAGAAAATAGAGGAGCTCTGTGTGATGCCACTAACACACTAGAAGTCCTGTGGGTGCTTCTGCAAAGAAAATAGAGGAGCTCTGTGTGATGCCACTAACACACTAGAAGTCCTGTGGGTGCTTCTGCAAAGAAAATAGAGGAGCTCTGTGTGATGCCACTAACACACTAGAAGTCCTGTGGGTGCTGCTGAGAAGAAAATATAGGAGCTCTGTGTGATGGGACTAACACACTTCAAGTCCTATAGGTGCTTCTGGGAACAAAATATATGATCTCTGTGTGATTGGACTAACACACTTCAAGTCCTATAGGTGCTTCTGGGAAGAAAAGATAGGTCTGTGTGATGGGACTAACACACTTCAAGTCCTATAGGTGCTTCTGGGAACAAAATATATGATCTCTGTGTGATTGGACTAACACACTTCAAGTCCTATAGGTGCTTCTGGGAACAAAATATATGATCTCTGTGTGATGGGACTAACACACTTCAAGTCCTATAGGTGCTTCTGGGAACAAAATATATGATCTCTGTGTGATTGGACTAACACACTTCAAGTCCTATAGGTGCTTCTGGGAAGAAAATATAGGTCTGTGTGATGGGACTAACACACTTCAAGTCCTATAGGTGCTTCTGGGAACAAAATATATGATCTCTGTGTGATTGGACTAACACACTTCAAGTCCTATAGGTGCTTCTGGGATCAAAATATATGATCTCTGTGTGATGGGACTAACACACTTCAAGTCCTATAGGTGCTTCTGGGAACAAAATATATGATCTCTGTGTGATGGGACTAACACACTTCAAGTCCTATAGGTGCTTCTGGGAACAAAATATATGATCTCTGTGTGATTGGACTAACACACTTCAAGTCCTATAGGTGCTTCTGGGAAGAAAATATAGGTCTGTGTGATGGGACTAACACACTTCAAGTCCTATAGGTGCTTCTGGGAACAAAATATATGATCTCTGTGTGATTGGACTAACACACTTCAAGTCCTATAGGTGCTTCTGGGATCAAAATATATGATCTCTGTGTGATGGGACTAACACACTTCAAGTCCTATAGGTGCTTCTGGGAACAAAATATATGATCTCTGTGTGATGGGACTAACACACTTCAAGTCCTATAGGTGCCTCTGGGAAGAAAATATAGGTCTGTGTGATGGGACTAACACACTTCAAGTCCTATAGGTGCTTCTGGGAACAAAATATATGATCTCTGTGTGATTGGACTAACACACTTCAAGTCCTATAGGTGCTTCTGGGAAGAAAATATATGATCTCTGTGTGATGGGACTAACACACTTCAAGTCCTATAGGTGCTTCTGGGAAGAAAATATATGATCTCTGTGTGATGGGACTAACACACTTCAAGTCCTATAGGTGCTTCTGGGAACAAAATATATGATCTCTGTGTGATTGGACTAACACACTTCAAGTCCTATAGGTGCTTCTGGGATCAACATATATGATCTCTGTGTGATGGGACTAACACACTTCAAGTCCTATAGGTGCTTCTGGGAACAAAATATATGATCTCTGTGTGATTGGACTAACACATTTCAAGTCCTATAGGTGCTTCTGGGATCAAAATATATGATCTCTGTGTGATGGGACTAACACACTTCACGTCCTATAGGTGCTTCTGGGAACAAAATATATGATCTCTGTGTGATGGGACTAACACACTTCAAGTCCTATAGGTGCCTCTGGGAAGAAAATATAGGTCTGTGTGATGGGACTAACACACTTCAAGTCCTATAGGTGCTTCTGGGAACAAAATATATGATCTCTGTGTGATTGGACTAACACACTTCAAGTCCTATAGGTGCTTCTGGGAAGAAAATATATGATCTCTGTGTGATGGGACTAACACACTTCAAGTCCTATAGGTGCTTCTGGGAAGAAAATATATGATCTCTGTGTGATGGGACTAACACACTTCAAGTCCTATAGGTGCTTCTGGGAACAAAATATATGATCTCTGTGTGATTGGACTAACACACTTCAAGTCCTATAGGTGCTTCTGGGAAGAAAATATAGGTCTGTGTGATGGGACTAACACACTTCAAGTCCTATAGATGCTTCTGGGAACAAAATATATGATCTCTGTGTGATTGGACTAACACACTTCAAGTCCTATAGGTGCTTCTGGGATCAAAATATATGATCTCTGTGTGATGGGACTAACACACTTCAAGTCCTATAGGTGCTTCTGGGAACAAAATATATGATCTCTGTGTGATGGGACTAACACACTTCAAGTCCTATAGGTGCTTCTGGGAACAAAATATATGATCTCTGTGTGATTGGACTAACACACTTCAAGTCCTATAGGTGCTTCTGGGAAGAAAATATAGGTCTGTGTGATGGGACTAACACACTTCAAGTCCTATAGGTGCTTCTGGGAACAAAATATATGATCTCTGTGTGATTGGACTAACACACTTCAAGTCCTATAGGTGCTTCTGGGAACAAAATATATGATCTCTGTGTGATGGGACTAACACACTTCAAGTCCTATAGGTGCTTCTGGGAACAAAATATATGATCTCTGTGTGATTGGACTAACACACTTCAAGTCCTATAGGTGCTTCTGGGAACAAAATATATGATCTCTGTGTGATTGGACTAACACACTTCAAGTCCTATAGGTGCTTCTGGGAAGAAAATATATGATCTCTGTGTGATGGGACTAACACACTTCAAGTCCTATAGGTGCTTCTGGGAAGAAAATATATGATCTCTGTGTGATGGGACTAACACACTTCAAGTCCTATAGGTGCTTCTGGGAACAAAATATATGATCTCTGTGTGATTGGACTAACACACTTCAAGTCCTATAGGTGCTTCTGGGATCAAAATATATGATCTCTGTGTGATGGGACTAACACACTTCAAGTCCTATAGGTGCTTCTGGGAACAAAATATATGATCTCTGTGTGATTGGACTAACACACTTCAAGTCCTATAGGTGCTTCTGGGAACAAAATATATGATCTCTGTGTGATGGGACTAACACACTTCAAGTCCTATAGGTGCTTCTGGGAACAAAATATATGATCTCTGTGTGATTGGACTAACACACTTCAAGTCCTATAGGTGCTTCTGGGAACAAAATATATGATCTCTGTGTGATTGGACTAACACACTTCAAGTCCTATAGGTGCTTCTGGGAACAAAATATATGATCTCTGTGTGATGGGACTAACACACTTCAAGTCCTATAGGTGCTTCTGGGAACAAAATATAGGAGCTCTGCCTGCCTGCCAGGAACACACTACAAGTCCTATAGGTGCTTCTGGGAAGAAAATATAGGAGCTCTGCCTGCCTGCCACGAACACACTACAAGTCCTATAGGTGCTTCTGGGAACAAAATATAGGAGCTCTGCCTGCCTGCCAGGAACACACTACAAGTCCTATAGGTGCTTCTGGGAACAAAATATAGGAGCTCTGCCTGCCTGCCAGGAACACACTACAAGTCCTATAGGTGCTTCTGGGAACAAAATATAGGAGCTCTGCCTGCCTGCCAGGAACACACTACAAGTCCTATAGGTGCTTCTGGGAACAAAATATAGGAGCTCTGCCTGCCTGCCAGGAACACACTACAAGTCCTATAGGTGCTTCTGGGAACAAAATATAGGAGCTCTGCCTGCCTGCCACGAACACACTACAAGTCCTATAGGTGCTTCTGGGAACAAAATATAGGAGCTCTGCCTGCCTGCCACGAACACACTACAAGTCCTATAGGTGCTTCTGGGAACAAAATATAGGAGCTCTGCCTGCCTGCCACGAACACACTACAAGCCCCTCTTTCTAAATCAATCTAAATGAATGAATCTATCTAACTCAATCTCTCTAAGTAAATCTCTCTAACTAACTAAATCCAGCATAGTGTCACAGATCTAGCCTGCTCTATCTGCGCCGGAACAGCATGTGACCGGCGCAGACGGCGTGGCGGCCTTTTATAGGGGGGGGGGGCGTGTACTACAGCCCCTGAGCTGTAATTGGCTACAGGCGTCCTGCCTGTAGCCAATTATGGCTCTTCGAGTTTCCGGGGCTGTGATTGGCCAAGCTTGCGGGGTCACAGTGCATGCTTGGCCAATCATCAGCCAGCAATGCACTGCGCCGGCCGCGCCGGCCGCAATGCATTGCGGGGCCGCTCGCATCACACGAACGTGATGCGAGCGGCCAAAATAGTTCTGGGCTCGCCGAGCGAGTAAACGCCCGGTGCTCGATGCGAACGTGGGTTCGCATCGAGCACCGGGCCCATCCCTACCAGCAGGTTTACAGACCTGGAAACTCAGCCTAGGGTGGGTGGGAACCCCTCATAATTGGCAGAGTGGGTGTACAGACCCGGGAACTTAGCACAGGGCTGGTGGGAACCCCTCATAATTGGCCCAGCAGGTGTACAGACCTGGGAACTCAGCACAGGGATAGTGGGAACCTCTTATGTTGGGCCCAGCAGGTGTAGAGAACTGGGAACTCAGCACAGGGATTGTGGGAACCCCTTATATTGGGCCCAGCAGGTGTAGAGAACTGGTAACTCAGCAAAGGGTTGGTGGGAACCCCTCATAATG
Source organism: Lithobates sylvaticus (assembly GCA_028564925.1). NCBI lineage: Eukaryota > Metazoa > Chordata > Amphibia > Anura > Ranidae > Lithobates > Lithobates sylvaticus. The sequence continues at coordinate 258,843,179 of CM053029.1, read as the reverse complement.
GGCAGAGTGGGTGTATAGACCCTGAAGCTCTGCACAGGGATTGTAGGAACCCCTCATAATGGGCAGTGCTATTGTTCATACACGTGAACTCAGCACATGGTTGTTAGAAACCCCTCATAATGGGCAGAGTGAGTGTACAGACCCAGGAACTCAGCACAGAAATGATGGGAACCTCTCATAATGAGAGGCGTGGGTGTACAGACCCGGGAACTAAGCACAGGAATTGTGGGAACCCCTCATAATGGGCCCAGCAGGTGTACAGACCCAGGAATTCAGCACAGGAATGATGGGAACCCCTCATAATGGGATCAGTGAGTGTACAGACCCAGGTACCCCGCACAGGAATGATGGGAACCCCTCATAATGGGCCTAGAAGGGGGAAAAGATCCAGGAACTCGGCAAAGGGTTGGTGGGAACCCCTCAGAATGGGCAGAGTGGGTGTACAGACCTAGGACCTCGGCAAAGGTTTGGTGGGAACCCCTCATAATGGGCAGAGTGGGTGTACAGACCGGGGAACTCTGCACAGGGATTGTAGGAAAACCCCTCATAATGGGATCAGTCGGTGTACAGACCCAGGAACTCAGCACAGGGCTGGTGGGAACCCCTCATAATGGGCCCAGCAGGTGTACAGACCCAGGAACCTGTCACAAATTTGGTATGACCCCCTCATAATGGGCAGAGCTGGTGTACAGACCTGGAAAATCGGCACAGGTTTGGTGGGAACCCATGATAATGGTCAGAGTGGGTGTACAGACCCACAAACTCAGCACAGGGATTGTGGGAACCCCTTATAATGGGATTAGTGGGTGTACAGACCCAGGAACTCAGCTCAGGAATGATGGTAACCCCTCATAATGGGATGAGTTGGTGTACAAACCCGGGAACTCAGCACAGGGATTGTGGGAGCCCCTCAAAATGGGCCCAGCAGGTTTATAGACCTGGAAACTCAGCCTAGGGTTGGTGGAAACCCCTCATAATGGGCAGAGTGGGTGTACAGACCCGGGAACTCAGCACAGGGCTGGTGGGAACCCCTCATAATGGGCCCAGCAGGTGTACAGACCTGGGAACTCAGCACAGGGATTGTGGGAACCTCTTATGTTGGGCCCAACAGGTGTAGAGAACTGGGAACTCAGCACAGGGATTGTGGGAACCCCTTATATTGGGCCCAGCAGGTGTAGAGAACTGGTAACTCAGCAAAGGGTTAGTGGGAACCCCTCATAATGGGCAGAGTGGGTGTATAGACCCTGAAGCTCTGCACAGGGATTGTAGGAACCTCTCATAATGGGCAGTGTGACAGACCTACCCGGGACACAGGCTTTTTGAGAGGACTAAATACGAGCCTCTTGCCAACCGATTATGGGCCCTGGATTTTAAGGGGCACAGGGTGAATGAGAACCCCACTATAATCTGTGCTAGTCAGATTCAATTGTAGGGTTAATTAGCACATACAACAATAGGTGAAATACTCTTTAGAATCTGTGTCAAGATAGACTGGACTCATTTGCATTATACAAGACAACAGACAGGTGGCTGGAGTTGATGATATTAGCATCTAACATGTGTGAAGCTCGGTGACAACAAGTCTGATCTGTAATTGGAAGCATGGTTGGAGATCAATTAATCCATATGTTTTAAATTATTGTACCAACATCCCTTGGGTAATAAGTGTTAGAAAAAATAGAGATATGGGATTTTATGGGTTAGATACTCTGATACACAGATTTGTATTTAAAGACATAATTTTTATTTCACAAAAAAGAGAAAAGGTAAAAAATGAACAGGCATGCAAATATCTACAGTACAGGGCATATACACCTATTCCTATAGTAAACATAGATAGTGCAATGTTCATTGGTATGTGGTCATGTGTTCAGTGGACTTCTACATGTTTCGCCTGTAAAGGCTTCATCAGGAAAGTTGACATGATCACAAAGGATTAAAATTCGAAAAGCGGTTTCATTCAAATATCGAACCTTGTGTGTATAGCATTAAGAAAAAACATAAGAGAAAAAGAAAATTAATTACATATAAGTGAAGAGCCAATTTACAGTATTTATATGAAGACAACGGGACATGACGTGTACAGCTAAATCAAAATAGTATTACCCACCCCCACCCTCATTCAAAACCAATCCTAAACCACCCACAGGCAGTCCTCAAACAGTCCCACAGACCAAAGGCGGGACAACTTCAAAAGAAAAATGGAAAAGGCCCTACCTCTCATATTGGGTCCAATGCCAGATATCCTCAGAAGGGTGTCATGGGGTACTAGCCCAACATAAAAAGCACACAACAAATCCCAGTGAGATGATGGGTAGATCGTAGGGAGGAAAATATGGAGCTCGGTGAGATATAGAGATCGAGATTTCATAAGGATCATATACCTAAAAGTAAAGTATGGAAAAATATATATATATATATATATTTTTTATGGAATATTCCGCCATAAGATCAAGAAAGCAAAAAGGAACGGAAAAGAGTTTAATGGCCAAAAAGATTTCCTCACAAAGTTGCCACTTACCACGTTAAGATGTCCTTAATATTAAAGTTGTAGTACTGGCTGGGAGCCCGAGAGAATGATTTGTATGGACCTGCCCAATATCTATTAATGTTCAAGAAGGAACGATTTCAGTAATATTCATTTTTGGTGATCTGATAAAATTAATATATATATGAAGTAATACTGTGCAGAGAGCATCTATCATCAAGATGTTCATAAAGTACAGTGGGAAACACGGCTTACCTCTATTGTTATGTCTTGTCAAATAGAGAGAGGGGAGGATCAGGTAACTTCTAAGTATAAAGATTAGACCTGTATCCACAAGGCAAGGGAAGAGAGGGGACCCGCCAGGTGTCCACGTTAAAAATAAAAATGAAATAAAAAGGAAAGGGCTCAGTAACGCATTAGGGTAATAGTAAAATATCCGAATTAGAGGAGTATATAGTGCCAAGTTTAAAGGATAAAAGAAAACTCCATCAATTACCTCGTTGTTATATTCAGAGATGTCTCCGAGCTCCCGCACACTTTGCAAATTGTGTGCGCTTAATATAGTCCTCCCCATGGCGCCAAAAAGGTGCGGACGTCTGACGTCACGCAGCCGTCACGCGCCGCAGAAAGCCGCCGCCGGAAGTGACATACCGCAAATGCGACCAGCAGATGACGTGCTGTGCGGACACCCGCTCAACAGCAGTTGCAACAGGCCTGCGCAGTCCCACATCAGACCGGTCCTGCATCAAGCGTCAGAAAGCGGCTATGGGGAACCTCAGGGTGGACGTGCAGTTGAAGTATCTCAGAAGGACCTCCATAATTAAAGAAGAAAACTTCTAAGGCTCCACTTGACATCCTTGGGTGTCCATACGAGTACCCTATACTTATCATCTCATGGGGGAAACAGAAAAAAAAAAAAAGTTTAAAAGTTGACTCGACAGGGCCCCGGGCCAAGGAAGAGGGCAATATCTATGAAGGTATGAATGGGAAAAGGTATTAGACAAAATTATTGTAAAATTTGGTATGGTGTGACGGCAAGCACAAATGGACACACCATGGCCAAACGGTTGGGATGTATCACGAGGGCAGGGTGCAATGTTGTTCCTATGATGACATCAAAGGGGCAGAGGTCAGACCCATGTATATTAAAGAAAAGGTTTATAGCTAATTCCTTCATTCAATCCTGGGTATCGAGTCGCTTTTAACCACTTTCAGACTGGACCAATTTGCAGCCAAAGGACCAGGCCCCTTTTTGCGATTCGGCACTCCGTCGCTTTAACTGACAATTGCGCGGTCGTGCGACGTGGCTCCCAAACAAAATTGATGTCCTTTTTTTTCCCACAAATAGAGCTTTCTTTTGGTGGTATTTGATCGCCCCTGCGGTTTTTATTTTTTGCGCTATAAACAAAAATAGAGCGACAATTTTGAAAAAAATGCATTATTTTTTATTTTTTGCTATAATAAATATCCCCAAAAAATATATAAAAAAACTTTTTTTTTCCTCAGTTTAGGCCGATACGTATTCTTCTACATATTTTTGGTAAAAAAAATCGCAATAAGCGATTATTGATCGGTTTGCGCAGAAGTTATAGCGTTTACAAGATAGGGGATAGTTTTATAGCATTTTTATTAATAATTTTTTTTTTATTAGTAATGGCGGAGATCTGCAATTTTTTTTGTGACTGCGACATTATGGTGGACATTTTTGACACATTTTTGGGACCATTGTCATTTTTACAGCAAATGCTATTTAAATGCATTGATTTCTGTATAAATGACACTGGCAGTGAAGGGGTTAACCACAAGGGGGCAGTGTAAGGGTTAAAGTGGAAGTAAAGTCAAAAATAGAACTTTTACCTACAGGTAAGCCTATAATAAGGCTTACCTGTAGGTAAAAAAAAATATCTCCTAAACCTGTACGGTTTAGGAGATATTCCCCGTGCAATGCGCCACTGACTGCAGCGGCGCATGCGCATGGGGGATTCTCGGCTGAAGGGCCGGCAGAATCCGAACCCTGCCGGGAAGAAGTCTCCCGTGCGCATGCGCGGGAGTGACGACATCGCGGCTCCAGCCACTCACAGCGCTGGAGTCGCGATACCCGGAAGACACGCCGAGGTCGCTGACATGTTGCCTCGGCGTGTCTTCCGGGTATCGCGGCTCCAGCGTTGTGAGTGGACCAGGTGAGTTACCGACGCTTCGTTCTAAGGTAAGTATTTCATAATTAACTAGTATGCGGTGCATACTAGCTCATTATGCCTTTTCCTTTACAGGTGTTAAAAAAAAAAAAAAAAAGTTCATCGGCTTTACTACCGCTTTAAGTATGCCTAGGGGTGTGTTTTTTTACTGTGGGGGGGCGTGGCTGTCAGCTAGTGAATGCTGATCTCTGCTCCAATCACAGGGAGCAGAGATCGGCGTCACTAGTTGCTAGGCAGAACGGGGAGATGCTGTTTATCTCGGCATCTCCCCGTTCAGCCGCCCCGTGAGACGATCGCGGGGGTCCCCGCGGCGATCGAGTCCGCGGGGACCGCGATCGGACTCACGGGGGTCCCGACCGGCGCGCTCCCGATGGCACGGACAGGCAGAAAGGAGGGACTTATATATACGCCCTCCTGCCTGTACGTGCCATTCTGTCGACGTATATCGCCGTGCGCCGGTCGGCAAGTGGTTAATAAATATATCCAGCGACTTTCCATTTGCAGAAGTTTATTATCGATATCACCCCCACGTTCATGCTGTGGTAGGTGTTCCAAACTATAGAATCCTATAAACTTCAAATTGGAATTATGATATAATCCAACATGCCGACTGATAGGCGTTTCCATTTTCCGTTTCTGTATAAGGGAAACATGGTCCCTAATGCGACAGAATAAGGGTCTTTTGGTTTTGCCTATGTAAAAGGCGCCACATTGATTGGCAATTGGTCCTATGTTTAGGTGTCCAGATATCATTGTTAGGGAGTATTATATCCTTACTTTGTAGAATATATGGACAAAAATTACATTTACCACACGGGTAAGTACCAGACATGTTACGTTTTTCTACTGAAGGTTTTTTATAATGACTCGTTACCAATTTAGTCTGACCTGTAGTGAAATACTGATGGGCACAGAGTCACATCGGCTGCTTAAAGGGATTAGTTAATTAGCTCATGTTAATTTGTTACAGGTGTATTGTTAGAGTAAAATGAGCAGGAGGGGGGGGGGTCTCCTCTTCTACTGTATATAAATAATTGTCAGTTTGGTTCTAATAAAACAGTCCATGCTAGCACTAAGCAAGTCTCGTTTAGTGCTTTTGAGCGGTTGGAATATCTGAGATCCATATTTAGACTGGGAGGAAGTGGTATATGACGAAAGCACTCAAGAGGAGTGTGGGAGCGTTTCGTCACATTGGTTGGCAAGCAGTGGGATTGTGCTTCCTGCAGTCAGGGACATCCAAACCTCCACCTGGATCCAAGGTCCGCATAGCAGGAGAGGAGGAGAGGTACAGATACCAGCCGCCATGGAAGAGGAATTCGGAAGGAGGTTGCGAGAGATGCGGATACAGCACAGAGGATCAGTATCGGTGCAGGTCCTGCTGGGATGGTATGATTCTGTCCGCCTACAACTCTGGGAGGAAGCGATAGCCTGTGAGCAGCGACACCAGGGAAAAGTTCTCCCCTCCATCCATGTATGGTACTGGTCGCAGTATGAAGTACGAATGCTGTTATTGGGAGAACAACCGAAGCAGGAGTGGACAGCTGAGTTAAGCAGTCTGACCCGGGCAGAAATGTGGTTGGACGAGAGCTACAGAGCCCTCCGGAGGTATGTAGCCCAAGTGTGCCCATGGACAGCGGATGACAGCCCCACGGAAGGCTTTGACTATGATGGCCTGGGATTGTTGTACTGGAGGTTGTCTGAGGACCCTGACTTTGAGAGTGATCTGGAGTGGCATTTGGAGGAAATAATGGAGCACAGAGAGCAAAGATTGAACATCTCGGAAGTGCTCTGGGCACAGGAAGATTTGGAGTTCCTGGCCGCTCAGGAATGGGAGCTGGAGATCGCCTTTAGACAGCTGCTAGACTCTGCTCAGCAGCAGGGTGGAGCTCCCTTTGCTGGGACTATCAAGAAATACCAGTGGACAACTCTGGTCTGGCTGAAGAGTCGGCAATGTGGCAGAGTAACAGTGTGCTTTGCCAACCTGCCCCTGCAGCTATGGACACGAAGGTCTTATGGCGGATGCAGCAAGTGCTGACTGACCTTGATGATCCTGTTTCTGCATGGGATGATCTTGGATGGAGGAATGTGCCTGTCCAGCAGCACGCCAGAGAATCGGCAGTGGAAAATCTGAAAATTGCCATCCCCAAAGCTGAAGTGCTGACAACCGGCCAGAGCTCTGCCAACCTCTTCTCAGCACTGATAGCATCTTCTGGGTTCCATAGACAGGAGATGGTGAACCTATATCCCCAGACACCAGTTGCAGAGACTGGGGATTTGATAGACTTTTCTGCTGGGGAAGAAGAACCTGATGAGCCTCCAGCAGAAATTGAGCTGGTATTAGGGCCAAACTTCACTGTTGGTGCTGGGCAGAGCACATTTCTGAATGTATGGCAACCTGCACAGAAAACACACTATGCTGCATTCACATCTGCACATTTCCCATCGCAAACTGCGTGATATGGAGTGCATATTGGAAATGCCCTGTGAATGTGCATTGTGCTTGCATCACCAGAATGGCAATGCGAGGACGATATGTGTTTGCAGTTAAAAGGCTGGGGTGCGATTTTGGTCATTTTGGACCAAACGGGCCGGCAGTGCGATTTTGGTCATTTTGGACCCATTTTAGGCTAAAAGGGGCGGTAGTGCGTTTTTGATAATTTTGGACCCATTTTGGGCTAAAAGGGCCAGGGGGGGCTATTTTGTTCATTTTGAACACATTTTGGGCTAAAAGGGCCAGGGGTGCGATATTGATAATTTTGGATCCATTTTGGACAAAAAGGGCCGGGTGCGATTTTTGTCATTTTGGACCCATTTTGGGCTAAAAGGGCTGGGGTGCTATCTTGTGTCATTTTGGACCCATTTTGGGATAAAAGGGCTGGCGGTGCGATATTGGTAATTTTGGACCCATTTTGGGCTAAAAGGGCCGGCAAAGCGAATTTGGTCATTTTGCACCCATTTTGGGCTAAAAGGGCCGGAAGTGTGACTTTGGTCATTTTGGTCTAAAAGGGCCGGGGGTGTGATTTTGGTAATTTTGTACCCATTTTGCTCTAAAAGGGCCGGGGTGCAATTTTGGTCATTTTGGACCCATTTTGGGCTAAAAGGGCCGGAAGTGTGACTTTGGTCATTTTGGTCTAAAAGGGCCGGGGGTGTGATTTTGGTAATTTTGTACCCATTTTGCTCTAAAAGGGCCGGGGTGCAATTTTGGTCATTTTGGACCCATTTTGGGCTAAAAGGGCCGGCAGTGCGATTTTGGACATTTTGGACATATTTTGGGCTAAGAGGACGGGGGTGCGATTTTGGTCATTTCCATTTTTGGGCTAAAAGGGCTAGCAGTACGATTTTAGTCATTTTCACTCTGCCAATTCTGAGGGGTTCCCACCAACCCTTTGCCGAGTTCCTGGATCTTTTCCCCCTTCTGGGCCCATTATGAGGGGTTCCCATCATTCCTGTGCGGGGTCCCCGGGTCTATACACTATATATACTATGAGAGGGGAGCTGAGTGTATGGTGGGTAGTATGTAAATGAGAGGGGTGCTTAGTGTATGGTGGGTAGTATGTAGATGAGAGGGGTGCGGACTGTATCCACCATACACCATACTACCCCACACAGGACTGATGGGAACTCCTCATAATGGGCCCAGAAGGGGGAAAAGGTCCAGGAACTCGGCAAAGGGTTGGTGGGAACCCCTCAGAATAGGCAGAGTGAAAATGACTAAAATCGTACTGCCAACCCTTTTAGCCCAAAAATGGTCCAAAATTGCACTGCCGACCCTTTTTGCCTGGAAATGGTCCAAAATCGCAGTGCCAGCACTTTTAGCCCAAAAATTGTTTAAAATGTCCAATATCGCACCCCCATTCCTTTTATCCCAAAATATATCCGAAATGTCCAAAATCACACTGCCGGCCCTTTTAGCCCAAAATGGGTCCAATATGACCAAAATTGCACCCCGGCCAATTTAGCCCCAAATGGGTCCAAAATTACCAAAATTGCACCCCCGGCCCTTTTAGACCAAAAATGGGTGCAAAATTACCAAAATCGCGCCCCCAGCCCTTTTAGACCAAAATGGTTCCAAAATTACCAAAGTCCCACTTCTGGCCCTTTTAGCCAAAAAAAGGGTCCAAAATGACCAAAATAGCAGCCACGGCCCTTTTAGCCCAAAATTGGTCCAAAATTACCAAAATCGCACTGCCGGCCCTTTTATACCAAAATGGAAATGACCAAAATCGCACTGCCGGCCTTTTTATCACAAAATGGGTCCAAAATGACAAAAAATATCACCCTGGCCCTTTTGGCCCAAAATGGGTAAAAAATTACCAGAATCTAACCCCCGGCCCTTTTAGCCCAAAATGGGTCGTAAATTACCAAAATCGCACTGCCGGAACTTTTATACCAAAATGGACAAGTGACACGCTTCATCTGGTGGCAGGTGATGGTGGCAAGTGGCACACTTCATCTGATGATAAAGTCATGGGTTTGATCTACTTCAATCATTCATTAATTTCATTGGTTATTACTGTATACACCCTTCAGAATGTACTGTTGGTCTACTGCTTATTCTATCATGTATAATACCATTGTACTGTGAATTTTATTGTGCTATGTGATTATTATATTGTTCAATTTTGTTTACTACAATTTTAATTATTAAATAATCATTATTATTATATCAACTGTACTATCTCTCGGTGTGTTCCCAATGAATTAGTAATTTTATATAGTATATTGATCGAAGTAATTTACCCTAAGTATCTTGTTTCATATAAAGTCCCACTGCCCCTTTCTGCCCCCTTTTCCCTTTTCCGGACCCTGAAGCTCTGCACAGGGATTGTAGGAACCCCTCATAATGGGCAGTGTGACAGACCTACCCGGGACACAGGCTTTTTTAACAGAAAGCATAATATATAAAACAGTCAGCACGTTCCTATTCAACAACCATGTGCATCGACCCAGTGGGACCATACTTTGTCAAACTTTTTGGGACAGTTTCTGCTCTCGTATGTGAGTTTATAGAGGGGTAGGACCGAGTTTATTGTGGCTTTCCACATGCTCAGTGTAGGGGGGGTGGCTTGCTTCCATTTCAGGAGGATTTCCCTCCTGGCATAGTACAGGGCGTAGAACAGGAACAATTTTTCGTGTCATGAGGCCTCAACGTCCTCCATACTTCCCAGGAGTGCCAAGGCTGGGTCCATACGTAGGGCCCAGTCCCCAAAGGAGTCCAGTACCTCAATAACGGCTCCCCAGTAGGGGCGCAGCACAGGGCAGGACCACATTACGTGGAGAAAGGTTCCCACGGAGGTTCCACATCTTGAACAAAATTCACTCGCCCCAGGGTATATCCTAGCCAGCCTAACAGGTGTGTAGTATGCCCTATGTAGCATCTTAAGCTGGATAAAGCGATCCTTTGCCGAGATCATTTTTGTGGTGTAGTCTGAGACAACGTCCTCCCATATCTCCTCAGTCAGCTCAGGTATGTCGGCCCTCCACTTGTCATATATCTTAGTCGGGGAGGTAATGTACGCAGCTGAGAGGTAAAAGTAGAGGGAGGATAGTGGTTTGTCCAGCAGTTTTGCAATAAGCAGTCTTTCCACTGCGTCCGTTTGGAGTGTCAGGGGATTTGGAAATTGGGCTAGTATTGCATGTCTGAACTGATAGTATCTAAACCTCATAGTATTCGGTAGTGCGTACTGGGCCTGCAGGTCTTCAAATGAGCGGAAGGAGCCATCCTTAAAGACTTGCCTGAGAGTGATTATACCCCTCCCCGCCCACATTTGGGGTTCAGGAACCCCGAAGAGGTGCGGCAGGGTAGGGTTACCCCACAAGGGGGTGTGGGGCGAGACGGTCGAGTCCACCCTATATACCTCCCTAGACTTCTGCCATACCTGTACAGTGGTATGCATCAGGGTCGTGGCCTGGGGGTGGGCCCTGGGCCCCCTATAGGGCAAGTTAGACAGTGCAGCGTAGGACCCCAGGATCGCCACCTCCAGAGTAACTGCCGGGTTCTGTTTGGGCTGGGAGAACCACCATCGGGCCGTAACCAGTACTGCCGCCCAGTAGTACAATTGAAAGTGTGGCAGCGCCAAGCCCCCCTGAGACAGGGGAAGCTGGAGCGTTCTCTTTGCTAGTCTTGGGGTCTTCCCAGCCCACACGAAGGAGGAGATGATAGTGTCAATCTTCTGAAAGAAGGCTTTGGGGATCAGGCATGGGGTGTTCCTAAAGAAATAGACGAACTTCGGAAGGTATACCATTTTAAGGAGGTTCACCCCACCCACCGGGGACAGTGGTAGCGTTTTCCATGTCTGGCACTTAGTGGCAAACTGAGTAAGCAGAGGGGAGAGATTATCTCCTATGTATGCCCGTGGGGAGCTTTTAACTATCACACCCAAATATTTAAAGTCTTCTACCCACTGAAGGGGCGTGTTGGTGGGACTCTTGGGGTTAGTGTCGTTAAGGGGAAAAAGGACAGATTTATCCCAATTTACTCGTATGCCAGAGAACCTCCCAAACTGTTCTATTATTCCTAGTGCGGTCTGGAGTGATGCTTCTGCGTCCGCTAGATAAAGCAGGGTGTCGTCAGCATACAGGGATATTTTTTCCTGCAGCACACCAACCTCTATGCCCCTCACTCTGTGATCCTGGCGTATTAATATCGCTAGGGGTTCAATCGCCAATGCGAATAGCCCTGGAGACAGGGGGCATCCCTGTCTTGTTCCTCTATACAGACTGAAGGGAGGAGACAGCAGGCCATTAACTCTAACCCGGGCAGTGGGGTTTTTTATACAGGAGTTGGATCCAGGAGATGAACCTGGGGCCAAATCCGAAGCATTCCAGGACCTCCCATAGGAAGAGCCACTCGACAGAGTCCAATGCCTTTTCGGCGTCCAGAGCTGCGACCAGGCCTCTATCCCCCTCCTTTGCCATATCTATGTGGGTAAACAACCTGCGGATGTTAATGTCGGTCCCCCTGCCTGGCATAAAGCCCGACTGATCCGGGTGGACCAGCGCCGTGATCACCCCGTTCAGCCTAGTTGCCAGAATCTTGGCCAGCAGTTTAGCATCTACGTCTATCAGTGAGATTGGGCGGTATGATTTGCAGAGTTCTGGGTCTTTCCCTGGCTTGGGAATGACCACTATTACCGCCTCGGACATAGACTCCGGGAGTGCACCTTCCCCCAGTGCCGCGAGGAGCATGGAGTGTAGTCTAGGGGCCAGTTCTTCAGCATATGTTCTGTAGAACTCTGTGGGGAATCCGTCCGGACCCGGGGTTTTCCCCGCTTGGAGTGAGGCTATGGCCTGTTGGACTTCTAGGATTGTAATGGGCGAGTCGAGTTGGGACCTATATGTGTCAGTCAGTACTGGAAAGTCAACATCAGAGAGGTAGATATGTAGGTCTTCCATGGAGTAGTTCACTCGTGTGGAATATAAGTCCGCATAGTAGGTCGTAAAGCTCTCGCTGATCTCCCTGGAGGAGGTCATTCTGACCCCAGCTCCGTCTACCAGCGAGGGCACACTCATGGACCCTGTCTGTTCCCTAGCCAACCATGCCAATAGCCTGCCTCCCCTTTCACCCTCCTCAAAGATTCTCTGCGACTGCTGGAGCATTTTTTTCTTAGTGAGTGAGGTACGCATTAGCATAACCTCCCTGGTGCTGTTTTGGAGTCTGTCGTGAACCTCCGGGTCCCCCGTTAATACAAACTGCTGTTCCAAAGTGAGTGCCCTGCCCTCCGCTTCCAGAATATCCGCCTTCAGCTGTTTCCTAATTTTCCCTATGATCTTCTGGTAGTGCCCCCTAGAGGAGGCCTTGAAGGCATCCCAGACCACCGCTGGGGAGGCTGTACCCGGGTTGAGCATCCAGTATGTTTCCATTTGGTAACGGAACTCGGAGTCCACCCTGGGGTCAGATATCCAGAACCTGGATAGTCTCCACAGCCTGTCCCCGGGAGATCCCTCCAGGGACAGTTGGAGGAGAAGTGGGGTATGATCAGAGATCCCCCGTGGAAGAATAGAGATTTCCTGTACCCTGGGTAGGAGAGGTGTCCCTGCGTATACCAGATCTATGCGCGAGAGTGCTCTGTACGTGGCTGAGTGGCATGTGTAGGATCTTTCAGAGGGATTCCTCCATCTCCAAAGATCCGTCAGCCCATAAGTGTCAGCCCAGTTCGAGAGATCCGAGGTGGGACCCCCAGATGAGTTGAGGCGATCCAACCCCGGATTTGGCGTCATGTTAAAGTCTCCCATAAGCAGGAGGTTGTCGGTCCCATAGTTTGCCAGGAGGAGACTCAGTTTATGAAGCAGTTTAACCGAGGCAGGGGGAGGGATATAGATGCCCACAAGCACCAGTTCCAATGTTTCAATCATGGCATGCAACACTATGTATCTGCCGTCCGGGTCAAGATCCAGCCCCAGGAGTTTAAATGGAAGTGATTTACGTACAAGAATGGTGACCCCTCTTGCAAAATTGGAGTACGTCGAGTTGTATTGGTGTCCCACCCAGGGCTTTTTTAGACTAAGGGTTTTCTTGCCCACTAGGTGCGTTTCCTGGAATACACAGATATGAGGGTTATGGGTTTTCAAAAATTGAAACACCAGGGATCGCTTAACTGGGGAGTTCAGGCCCCTGGTATTCCAGGAAACAATCGTTAGTGACGACATAGCATGCCGGAGATGATCAATAGCGGGGCAGACCCGGGGCATTCACCCGACCCGGACAGAGTATAAACCCACAATTCAGTTGTACATAGAGAGCAGCTCCCAAGGAGCTTCAGTATCAGAGGCCCTAGTGACTGTGTCAAGCATATAATCACTTTTAAATTTGTCAAATAACAGTAATAGTAAAACCAGTAACAAAAACAAAAACAACCCCCCCCCCCCCCGCCAGCCCATGTAAAACTATGGGTGACTTTCCTTCCCAAAAACCACACGGCAAGTCGCCATGTCATGGGGGTAACGTGTGCAAGAGGCATTTTAGACATATGTCCATCAACCCCTCCAAACTGGGGTCGCCCGGATATAAAATGTGGTGCCAGTCTGCCAGCAAGCTGGGGGTGGGGTTCTTGAGGTAAGTGGCCAAGTATCTGTTACCAGCCTGTGCAGCAGTACTGAAAAAAGGAGGAGCAGTAAAAACCAAAACGTGGGGGTGTAGATGAAGAATGGCTGAGGTCTTCCCAAAAATACAGGGGACAAAAACAGTAGACGATAGGCAGGAGGGAAGTTTATCCTGAGAAGTGGAGATCAGTGGGGGGGGGGGGGCCCTCGTCCGCGTACAGACAGCAGGCATCACCCGTCCACAGTCTCAATGTCTAAGGGGTGCTCGGAAAGAGGCTGGAACCAGTATTAGGACCCCCCTCCCCCAAATTCAGGTACACAGCTGCAAAGGGTAGCAAAACACAGGGATCAGAGACATGTATACTTGCTCATGCAGTGCGGATCGTATCCAGCCAAGAAGATGCTTCAGCAGGCGATGTAAAAAATCGCACTCTCTCTCCATCCTGGACTCGCAGTCTGGCGGGAAACAGCATACTATATTTGAGGTTTTTGACGCGGAGCTGGGATCTCACATGATCAAATGACTTCCTCTGTCGCTGGGTTTCAATGGAGTAATCTGGGAATATGAGGAGTTTGGCATTCTCATACCTGAGGTCCCCCACGTTCCTTGCTTCCCTCAGGATTAGATCACGGTCCCGGTAGTTCAGCAGCTTAAAAATAAAGGTGCGCGGGGGTGCTCCTTGCGGTCCCCTTGTTGCAGGGATCCTGTGGGCACGTTCCACAACAAAATGGGAGGAAAATGAGGCCCTGGGTAGAAGGGTGCGCAGCAGTTGTTCTGTGAACTGGGGGGTGTCATTCCCCTCCGCTCCCTCAGGCAGGCCAATGATGCGCAGGTTGTTGCGTCTATTGCGATTTTCTGCATCTTCAGCACGCGACTCTAGATGCTTGACACTGATTTTCAGGGAGTGAATGTCAGCCGAGTGTTCCCTCTGAATATCCTCCGTCAGAGACACACGCTGCTCAACTTCTGTCACTCTACCTTTAAAAGCATCAATGTCTCTTCTAATCAGGCCCACCTCAATGTGCACATGGTCTATTTTTTCAGTGAGGGCCGTTCTGCAGCCATTTATGGCTTCCAGGAGCGCTGCATGCTCCGGGGGGACCTGGGGATCTGCTGCTGCCCCTGGACTCACCTCCCCTGGCTGCTCTGCCATCATGGATATATGCCCTGCTGCGGCCCTCTCCTCAGCACGCGGCAGCGTGGGCCCGGTCTTTCGTTGGCTCTGTCGGCGCGCTGATCCGCCTTTTTTGTACCCGGGCATGAGCGGGGGACTGCGGGGGTCCCAGCAGGTCGATTGGATGCCGTTACGGTCGCCTGGCACTGCTGGATCGGCGGATATGTGGTCCGGGCAGCGGAGCGGTGTTAAAAGACGTTCGCTCCCGTCGCCATCTTGGACACGCCCCCGGGACACAGGCTTTTTGGGGGGACTAAATGCAAGCCTCTTGCCAACCGATTATGGGCCCTGGATTTTAAGGGGCACAGGGTGAATGAGAACCCCACTATAATCTGTGCTAGTCAGATTCAATTGCAGGGTTAATTAGCACATACAACAATAGGTGAAATACTCTTTAGAATCTGTGTCAAGATAGACTGGACTCATTTGCATTATACAAGACAACAGACAGGTGGCTGGAGTTGATGATATTAGCATCTAACATGTGTGAAGCTCGGTGACAACAAGTCTGACCTGTAGTGAAATACTGATGGGCACAGAGTCACATCGGCTGCTTAAAAGGATTAGTTAATTAGCTCATGTTAATTTGTTACAGGTGTATTGTTAGAGTAAAATGAGCAGGAGGGGGGGGGGGGTCTCCTCTTCTACTGTATATAAATACTTGTCAGTTTGCTTCTAATAAAACAGTCCATGCTAGCACTAAGCAAGTCTTGTCTCGTTTAGTGCTTGGGAGCGGTTGGAATATCTGAGATCCATATTCAGACTGGGAGGAAGTGGTATATGACGAAAGCACTCAAGAGGAGTGTGGGAGCGTTTCGTCACAGGCGGTGCTATTGCTCCTACACGTGAACTCAGCACATGGTTGTTAGAAACCCCTCATAATGGGCAGAGTGAGTGTACAGACCCAGGAACTCAGCACAGAAATGATGGGAACCTCTCATAATGAGAGGCGTGGGTGTACAGACCCAGGAACTCAGCACAGGGATTGTGGGAACCCCTCATAATGGGATCAGTGGGTGTACAGACCGAGGTACCCCGCACAGGAATGATGGGAACCCCTCATAATGGGCCCAGAAGGGGAAAAAGATCCAGGAACTCGGCAAAGGGTAGGTGGGAACCCCTCAGAAAGGGCAGAGTGGGTGTACAGACCTAGGAACTCGGCACAGGATTGGTGGGAACGCCTCATAATGGGATGAGTGGGTGTACAGACCCAAGAACTCAGCACATGGATTGTGGGAACCCCTTTATAATGGGGAGAGCTGGTGTACAGACCTGGGAACTCAGCACAGGTTTGGTAAGAACCCCTCATGATGGGATGATTGGGTGTACATACCCGTGAACTCAGCACATGGTTGGTGGAAACCCCTTTATAATGGGCCCAGCAGGTGTACAGACCTGGGAACTCTGCCCAGGGTTGGTGGGAACCCCTCATATTGGGATGAGTGGGTGTATGGATGTGGGAACTCCGCACAGGAAGGATGGGAACCCCTCATAATGGGATGATTGGATGTACATACTCGGGAACTCAGCACATGGTTAGTGGGAAACCCTCATAATGGGCAGAGTGAGTGTACAGACCCATGAACTCGGCAGAGGAATGGCGGGACCCCCTCATAATGGGATGAGTGGGTGTACAGACCCGGGAACTCAGGACAGGGTTGATGGGAACCCCTCATAATGGTATGTGTGGGCGTACAGACCCGGGAACTCAGCACATTGATTGTGGGAACCCCTCATAATGGGTAGAGTGGGTGTACAGACCCAGGAACTCAGCACAGGAATGATGGGAACTGCTCAGTCATAATGGGATCAGTGGGTGTACAGACCCGGGAACTCAGCACATGGTTTGTTGGGAACCCCTCATAATGGGCAGAGTGGGTGTACAGACCCGCTAACTCCTCGCAGGGATTGTAGGGACCCCTCATAATGGGCAGAGCTGGTGTACAGACCCAGGAACTCAGCACAGGAATGATGGGAACCCTTCATAATTGGATCAGTGGGTGTAGAAACCTGGGAACTCAGCACAGGGCTCGTAGGAACCCCTCATAATGGGCAGAGATGGGAACTTGGCACAGGTTTGGTGGGAACCACTCGCAATGGGTAGAGTGGGTGTGCAGACCTGGAATGACTATTAATAGGCCCAGCATTTGTACAGACCTGGGAACTCAGCACATGGTTGGTGGGAACCCTTCATAATGGGTCCGGCAGGTGTACAGACCCGTGAACTTAGCTCAGGGTTGGTGGGAACCCCTCATAATGGGATGAGTGGGTGTAGAAACCTGGGAACTCAGAACAGGGCTCGTGGGAACCCCTCCAAAATGGGCATAGCTGGTGTACAGACCTGGGAACTCGGCACAGGTTAGGTGGAAACCCCTCATAATGGAATGAGTGGGTGTACAGGCCCAGGAACTCCGCACAGGAATGATGGGAATCCCTCATAATGGGATGTGAGGGTGTACAGACCCAGGGAACCAGTGAACCAGTGAACACAGCGAACCAGTTGGTTAGGTTCACACAGTGCAAAGGATAGTGACAAGGTGGGGGATAACTTGTGGGCGCCGTGCGTCGATGTGTCGAGCATCCATCTCCACTCACCATGAAGTAGGTTTACATGTTGGCTGCCGAATGCGACTAGCTGTTCGGACGCCGATGCCGCCTTTCCCCCTGACTTTGCAGTGTGACGTAGGTGGTACTGCGGCTACATATGGCTACAGTTAACACACGTTGGTTGAGCCTTTCCCTTCACAATTTGCAGCCACATGTACCTTGGTTGACAGACAACCCCTCCCCCTTTTAAATGCAGGTAATTATTGTTTGCTGGTTTTCATTTATTATTATTATTCATTCACTTGATTTTATCCCCCACCTTGTCACTATCCTTGGCACTATGTGAACCTAACCCACTGGGCTTGGTTACTTGGCTCCCTTCACTTACTGCTTTCACTTATTAGTTCTATCACACCCCTGGGCTGTAATTCCATCTTTCTGCCTATGTGCAGACATGTTTATACATTTACTTTAATTACTCTTTCACAGAAGTACTCTGGAAATATTTTACACATGTTACCCTGGTGATTACAGTTCCATAGATGTGTCACTTCCAACCTACTGTGGTACAATATAGCCGTGGAGATTACTGCCTCAGCTCTGGTGGAGGCTTGCTTCCCCAGCGCCCCCAATTGTCAACGTTTTCTTCTTTCTAAGTATGAGCTTCAATGTAGGTAAGAGTGGTTGGGAAAATAATTGTTTTTATTCCCTTCTCTGTCCCTTTGCCCTTATGTTGCTGTGCCTGATCACCTTGCATTCATTCATTTATCTTTTTATAGATAATTTAATCCTGGAATTGCTCCTGACGAGTGGATGAACTCCAAGAATTGCGTAGAGTGCTCATATGCTACCACGTGCAAACATGTGTTTGAAATTCTCCCTGATCATATATTTTATCTACAATGTTTTATCCTTCAATCAATTGAAGATCATTTATGTTATTTCTAATGGTGTACCTCATAGCAATGTATCTATTACCTGTAGATCATATTGTAATGTATGTGTCCATATATGAAATACAAGATATCCAATTGATATTATTGTTATCCATGGTATATTGTTTATTTCTAACCCTTAGATAAGGAATTGTCAAATATGTCCTTGCACAAATACTTTGCAGTTATGCTTCATATAAAGTCCCATTTTTTGCCCTCTCTCCAATACATTACCAGGGATGGAGGCAGGTGAATCTAAACACTCATTGCCTCATATAAAGTCCAAAATCCCCCCTCCCCCCGCATTGACTGGCTACAGGATTGTTTACATTTTGGTATGCAAATATATGACCTGACTGTGTTGATGAGGGAGTCATGCAATTTTCTTTCCTTCAGATCATGGTTGCAGGAAAGAAAATCATATGGGATGGAATCCACTCTGCTGATCCCCCACTGATTGGACCAGATCGGGCAGATTAACGGTCCATGTCCACTCAGTCTATGCATAGCTGACAGTGACAAAGCCTGCTCTGCTGTGTAGTCAGCCAGGTGAAACTGCCCTCGAATTAGATCCACATAGACAGATGAGGATGAATCCCCTTAATCAAAGGTAGGCAGTTGTAAAGTACACAAGTAAAGAGGTATGTTCTCATCGGAAAACAGTATTCCTTTTGGATAATCAAATTCATAACAGGCTGTAGAAAGATAACTATCCCTTGAGTACAAAGCTGCATATTTTTAGGTGGGTGGGGTCAGTGGGCAGTAGGGTGACCACATTTCCAAACTGGCATTCGGGGACAATTCTGCCAAGGACCGGGGGGCGAATGTAGTCTCAGGGTTGACGGCAAATTCAGAAGTGGGGGGGATTTGTTGGGTGAATGGCTGGTGCTAGCACTGAAATCATTCTGACACCATGCTTAGTATGGTGTCATGATGATCAAATCACATTATTTCTATTATTACATTGTAATATAAAATGAAATAGTTCAACTCACCATAAACTAGAGGGAACCCTGAGCTTGTCATTTGCCACGAGATGCAGCGGGTCATTTACCACCATCGCCTGCCACCAGATGCAGCGTGCCACTTGCCACTGTCTCCTGCCACCAGTTGCCGCTTGTCACTTGCCACTGTCTCCTGCCACCAGATGCCGCTTGTCACTGGCCAATGTCGCCTGCCACCAGATGCCGCTTGTCACTTGCCACCGTTGCTTGCCACCAGATGAAGCATGTCACTTGCCACCGTTGCTTGCCACCAGGTGAAGCATGACACTTGCCACCATCACCTGCTACCAGATGAAGTGTGACACTTGCTATCATAACCTGCCACCAGATGAAGCATGTCACTTGTCACCTGCTGCCAGAGAGAGGGCAGGAAGAGAGAGACAGGGGGGCAGGGGGGACAGGGAGAGAAAGGGGAGGGGGGACAAGGAGAGAGAGGGGAGGGGGGACAGGGAGAGAGCGAGAGAGAGAGAGAGAGGGCAGGAAGAGAGAGAGGTGGAGGGGCAGGAAGAGAGAGGGGGAGGGGGCAGGGAGAGAGAGGGGAGTGGGGCAGGAAGAGAAAGAGGGAGGGGGGATTAGGGAGAGAGAGGGAGGGGGCAGGGAGAGAGAGAATGAGGGGGGCAGGGGGAGAGAGAGGGGGGCAGGAAGAGAGAGAGAGAGGGGGCATGGAGCGGGAGAGAGGGAGGGGGCAGGGAGAGAGAGGGGGCAGGGAGAGAGATAGGGGGGCAGGGAGAGAGATAGAGGGGGAGGGGGACAGAAAGAGAGAGAGGGTGAGGGGGACAGGAAGAGAGAGAGGGGAGGGGGACAGGAAGAGAGAGGGAGGGAGGGGGCAGGGAGAGAGGGAGGGGGCCGGGAGAGAGAGGGAGGGGGCAGGGAGAGGGGGGCAGGGAGAGAGAGAGGAGGGCAGGGAGAGAGGGGGACAGGGAGAGAGAGGGGGAGGAGGGACAGGGAGAGAGAGGGGAGGGGGAACAGAGAGAGAGAGAGAGGGATGGGGGACAGGGAGAGAGATAGGGAGGGGGCAGGGAGAGAGAGAGGGGGTCAGGGAGAGAGAGGGAGGGGGCAGGGAGAGGGGGCAGGAAGAGAGAGAGAGGGGGCAGGGATAGAGAGAGGGGGGGCAGAGAGAGAGAGAGAGGGAGGGGGGATGGAGAGAGAGAGGGGGCAGGGAGAGGGGGGCAGGGAGAGAGAGAGGGAGGGGGCCGGGAGAGAGAGAGAGGGAGGGGGCAGGGAGAAAGAGGGAGGGAACAGGGAGAGGGGGCAGGGAGAGAGAGAGGAGGGTAGGGAGAAAGAGAGGGGGACAGGGAGAGAGAGGGGGAGGGGGACAGGGAGAGAGGGGGAGGGGGGCAGGGATAGAGAGAGGGGGAGGGGTCAGGGAGAGAGAGAGGGGGGCAGGGAGAGAGAGGGAAGGGACAGGGAGAGGGGGGCAGGGAGAGAGAGAGGGGAGCAGGGAGAGAGAGGGAGGGGGGAGGGAGAGAGAGAGGGGGACAGGAAGAGAGAGGGGAGGGGCAGGGGTCAAGTCCTGGGGAAAAAAGTGTGGGAACTGCCACCCAAGATCCACTCCCCCACATAAACATCAATACGGTAATTCTTTGAATAACCAGCATTCATTCAATTGTGCTTCCATGCAAATGTGAACATTATGTTCTGATCTTTATTGGGGAATTTTATTTTGTATATAGTGTATTTGTGTTCATTGAACAGAGTTTGGATAACACAGGATTAAACGGAAAGGTCATAAATTAACTGCACATTATCTGGACAGAATGCTTGGGGACATAGTGATGTGTTCCTGCTTAGGAGATGTATGTTAGCTTGGGGGGCTGCAAACTCTGCAGGGCTCCAACACACACTCGCTGCTATTCCAACCCTTCACATATTTCCACATAAACTTTCCTCCTGGCATTAAACTTTACCAGGTATTGTGCTCAGCTTACCACCCCAAACTGATGTTCCTCCCTCAGCTCACCTCTCTCCCTGCATGTCCTGTGAGCAGAATAGCTGTGCTCCTCCTCTGGGTTCTCTCATCACATGGCACTGAAGATAGAGGAGGGGGGGATTCAGCGGGACACACAGAGTAAGTATGCAGGACACTGGGGGGGGGGGGTGAGGAAACAGAAAATCAGGAAAGGCTGGTGGGGAGGAGCGCATCACGAGAGGTCTGACTAAACACAATCTCTTAGCATCAGGGACCTGATCTACCTGTCAGCTAGCTGTGATTGACAGGTAGATCGAAGCTGAAGCTGTCATGGGGCCCCCTACTGGCAATGCCTGAATGGTCAGTCCACCCCTGGTGTGCGTCACTTACTATTGCGAGCTGTGTCGGCGGCTGCTGGTGTAGCACCTGCCACACAGCTCGCATACTTCAAAGTCTTGCAGGCCACGCCTGTCCTGTTGTGGAAAAAGTACAGGAACTCCGTTCCCATGCGTTCCCGCAGGACTTGAGCCCTGGGGATGGGGGACAGGGAGAGAGAGGGGGAGGGGGGACAGGAAGAGAGAGGGGGAGGGGGGACAGGGAGAGAGAAAGGGATGGGGGACAGGGTGATAGGGGGGAGGGGGCAGAGAGAGGGGTCAGGGTCTGGTTAGTGGCAGTGCTCAGCTCACTCACTTGGATGGTCCAGGGGGGGCTCACAGTCAGCGGCTTCCCGGTGAGTGTCACAAGCTTGCCAAGGCAGGCATGCTGGATGGAGCAGTGTGCGGATCTCCCCTCTTCTAGGGCAGCTGCACCGAGCTGGCTGTCACCTGCTGCCCCACACTGACACCAGGGATTATCCGGAGGATGGTACGGCAGCGGCTGTCGGAGGACTTCTGTCCCCGCCCACCCCCAGAGTGACCACGTATATAGTATATTATATAGAGGATTGGGATAGTATATAGAGGTTAGTATATATATATATATATATATAGTATATAGAGGATAGGGGTGCGGAGTGTACTACCCAGGATACACTCCGCACCCCTTTCATCTACATACTACCCAGGATACACTCCGCATCCCTCTCATCTACATACTACCCACCATACACTCCGCACCCCTCTCATCTACATACTACCCACCATACACTCGTTCTGCTGTTGTTGAGATGCAAGAACCGCAGGTCCCTCGTATGGAGCAGAGTACTAGCGCCGCTATACCTTCTGGTGAACTGGCAAGCACCAGCGGCCTAGTACACCCTGGACGTACATTCAGCACTGCAGTATCACGTGGTGACATGGCGAGTCCCAAAAGTGCAGTTCAAGCTGGCGAGGTGGCAAGCACAAGTAGTGTCCCGCTGTCACCAAGAAGAAGACAAAGGCAGGCCTGTTGATCCCTTAGTGTCCTTCCTGCAGAATTCGCCAATCCTGATTGGTTGCCCACCACTTCTGCAAAACCCGTACTTCCCCCATTCACTGGCCAACCCGGTATTCAGGTGGAAACAGCTGATTTTAAGCCACCCGATTTTTTTTCGCTGTTTTTCACGGAAGATCTCTAAAATTAAGAAAATCACACCCCGGCCCTTTTAGCCCAAAATGGGTCCAAAATGACCAAAATCGCACTACCGGCCCTTTTATCCTAAAATGGGTCCAAAATGACCAAAATCGCACTGCCAGCCCTTTTAGCCCAAAATGGGCAAAATCGCACCCCCAGCCCTTTTACTGCAAACGCATATCGTCCTCGCATTGCCATTCTAGTGGTGCAAGCACGATACACATTCACAGGGCATTTCCAATATGCACTCCATAGCACGCAGTTTGCAATGGGAAATGTGCAGATGTGAATGCAGCCTCATTGTTTGACACCCAAAGCGTAGTTAGCAGATGTTTTTTTTTTCCAAGTGACAAAACGTGCACAGAAAATACATGCATTTCAGACATGTGCTGTGCTCCCTGCCCCCCTCTCGCTCTCCCTGCCCCCTCCCTCTCTCTCCCTGCCCCCTCACTCTCTCTCCCTGCCCCTCTCTCTCTCCCTCCCTCTCTCTCTCCCTGCCCCCCTCTCTCTCTTCCCCTTCCCCCCTCCCTCTCCCTGCCCCCTCCCTCTCTCTCTCCCTAACCCCTCTCCCTCTCTCTCTTCCTGCCCCCTCCCCTCTCTCTCCCTGCCCCCTCCCCCTCTCTCTTCCTGTCCCCCTCCCCCTCTCTCTCTTCCTGCCCCCCCTCTCTCTCTCCCTGTCCCCCCTCCCCCTCTCTCCCTGTCCCCCTCTCTCACTCTCCCTGCCCCCTCTCTCTCTCCCTACCCACTCTCTCTCTCTCCCTGCCCCCCCTCTCCCTACACCCAATAATCCCATTATGAGGGGGTTCCCACCAACCATGTGCTGAGTTATATGTATATGTACACCCACTCAACCCATTATGACTGGTTCCCATCATTCCTATGACAAATTCCCAGGTCTGTAGACCAGCTCTGCCCATTATGAGGGGTTCCCACCCAACCTGTGCCAAGTTTCCAGGTCTGTACCCCAGCTCTGCCCATTATGAGGGGTTCCTACTAAACCTGTGCCGAGTTCCCAGGTCTGTACACCAGTTCTGCCCATTATAAGGGGTTCCTCCCACAAGCCCTGTGCTGAGTTCCCAGGTTTCTAAACCCACTGATCCCATTATGAGTGGTTCCCATCATTCTTGTGCTGAGTTCCTGGGTCTGTACACCCACTCTACCCATTATGAGGGGTTCCCACAATCCATGTGTTGAGTTCCCGGGTCTGTACACACATCCCATTATGAGGGGTTCCCATCATTCCTGTGCCTGTACACTCACTCTGCCCATTATGAGGGGTTCCCACCAACCCTGGGCAGAGTTCCCAGGTCTGTACACCTGCTGGGCCCATTATGAGGGGTTGCCACCAACCATGTGCTGAGTTCCCGGGTATGTACACCCAATCATCCCATTATGAGGGGTTCACACCAACCATGTGCTGATTTCCGGGTCTGTACACCCACTGATCCCATTATGAGTGGTTCCCATCATTCCTGTGCTTAGTTCCCAGGTCTGTACACCCACTCTGCCCATTATGAGGGGTTCCTACCAAACCTGTGCTGAGTTCCCAGGTCTGTACACCAGCTCTGCCCATTATAAGGGGTTCCCACAATCCATGTGCTGAGTTCCTGGGTCTGTTCACCCACTCATCCCATTATGAGGTGTTCCCACCAATCCTGTGCCGAGTTCCTAGGTCTGTACACCCACTCAGCCCATTCTGAAAGGTTCCCACCAACCCTTGCCGAGTGCCTGGATCTTTTCCCCCTTCTGTGCCCATTATGAGGGGTTCCCATCATTCCTGTGCGGGGTCCCCGGGTCTGTACACCCACTGATCCCATTATGAGGGGTTCCCATCATTCCTGTGCTGAATTCCTGGGTCTGTACACCTGCTGGGCCCATTATGAGGGGTTCCCACAATCCCTGTGCTGAGTTCCCGGGTCTGTACACCCACTCCTCTCACTATGAGAGGTTCCCATCATTCCTGTGCTGAGTTCCTGGGTCTGTACACTCACTCTGCCCATTATGAGGGGTTCTCAACAACCATGTGCTGAGTTCACATGTATGAACAATAGCGCTGCCCATTATGAGGGGTTCCTACAATCCCTGTGCAGAGCTTTAGGGTCTATACACCGACTCTGCCCATTATGAGGGGTTCCCACCAACCCTATGCTGAGTTCCCAGTTCTCTATACCTGCTGGGCCCAATATAAGGGGTTCCCACAATCCCTGTGCTGAGTTCCCAGTTCTCTACACCTGCTGGGCCCAACATAAGAGGTTCCCACAATCCCTGTGCTAAGTTCCCAGGTCTGTACACCTGCTGGGCCCATTAAGAGGGGTTCCCACCAGCCCTGTGCTGATTTCCTGGGTCTGTACACCCACTCTGCCCATTATGAGGGGTTACCATCAGTCCTGAGCTGAGTTCCTGGGTCTGTACACCCACTAATCCCATTATGAGGGGTTCCCACAATCCCTGTGCTGAGTTTGTGGGTCTGTACACCCACTCTGTTATCATGGGTTCCCACCAAACCTGTGCTGATTTCCCAGGTCCGTACACCAGCTCTGCCCATTATGAGGGGGTCCCATCAAATATGTGACAAATTCCTGGGTCTGTACACCTGCTGGGCCCATTATGAGGGGTTCCCACCAGCCCTGTGCTGGGTTCCTGGGTCTGTACACCTACTGATCCCATTATGAGGGGTTTTCCTACAATCCCTGTGCAGAGTTCCCCGGTCTGTACACCCACTCTGCTCATTATGAGGGGTTCCCACCAAACCTGTGCCAAGTTTCCAGATCTGTACACCAGCTCTGCCCATTATGTGGGGTTCCTATGAGCCATGTTCTGAGGTACCAGCTTTCTACACCCACTGATCCCATTATGCGTGATCCCCTTCATTCCTGTGCTGAGTTCCCCAGTCTGTAAACCAACTCATCCCATTATGAGGGGTTTCCACAATCCATGTGCTAAGTTCCCAGGTCTGTACACCAGCTCTGCCCATTATGATGGGTTCATACAATACCTGTGAGGAGTTGCCGGGTCTGTACACCCACTCTGCCCATTATGAGGAGTTCCCACCAACCCTGTCCTGAGTTCCCAGGTCTGAACACCTGCTGGGCCCATTATGAGGGGTTCCCACAATCCCTGTGCTAAGTTTCTGGCTCTGTACACCCACTCATCTCATTATGAGGGGTTCCCATCATTCCTGTGCTGAGTTCCTGGGTCTGTACACTCACTCTGTCCATTATAAGGGGTCCCCAATAAGCATGTGCTGAGTTCATGTGTATGAACAATAGCTCTTCCTATTATGAGGGGTTCCTACAATCCCTGTGCAGAGCTTCAGGGTCTGTACACCCACTCTGCCCATTATGAGGGGTTCCCACCAACCCTATGCTGAGTTCCCAGTTCTCTACACCTGCTGGGCCCATTATAAGGGGTTTCCACAATCCCTGTGCTGAGTTCCCAGGTCTGTACACCTGCTGAGCCCATTATGAGGAGTTCCCACCAGCCCTAGGCTGAGTTTCCAGGTCTGTAAACCTGCTGGGCAAATTATAAGGGGTTCCTACAATACCTGTGCAGAGCTTCAGGGTCTGTACACCCACTCTACCCATTATGAGGGGTTCCCACCAACCATGTGCTGAGTTCACGGGTATGTACACCCACGCAACCCATAATGACTGGTTCCCATCATTCCTATGACGAGTTCCCAGGTCTGTAGACCAGCTCTGCCCATTATGAGGGGTTCCCACCAAACCTGTGCCAAGTTCCCAGGTCTGTACCCCAGCTCTGCCCATTATGAGGGGTTCCTACCAAACCTTTGCCGAGTTCCCAGGTCTGTACACCAGTTCTGCCCATTATATGGGGTTCCCACAAGCCCTGTGCTGATTTCCCAGGTTTCTAAACCCACTGATCTCATTATGAGTGGTTCCCATCATTCCTGTGCTGAGTTCCTGAGTCTGTACACCCACTCTACCCATTATGAGAGGTTCCCACAATCCATGTGCTGTGTTCCCATGTCTGCACACCAGCTCTGCCCATTATGAGGGGTTCCTACAATCCCTGCGAGGAGTTAGCGGGTCTGTACATCCTCTCTGCCCATTAAGAGGGGTTTACACCAACCCTATGCTGAGTTCCCAGGTCTGTACACCCACTCTGCCCATTATGAGGGGTTCCCTCCAACCCTGTGCTGAGTTCTTAGGTCTGTACACCTGCTGGGCCCATTATGAGGCCTTTCACGTACTCTGGAAATATTTTACACTGGAGATTACAGTTCCATAGATGTGTCACTTCCAACCTACTGTGGTACAATATAGCCGTGGAGATTACTGCCACAGCTCCGGTGGAGGCTTGCTTCCACAGCGCCCCCAATTGTCAACGTTTTCTTCTTTCTAAGTATGAGCTTCAATGTAGGTAAGAGTGGTTGGGGAAATCATTGTTTTTTTCCCCTCTCTGTCCCTTTGCCCTTATGTTGCTGTGCCTGATCACCTTGCATTCATTCATTTATCTTTTTATAGATAATTTAATCCTGGAATGTCTCCTGATGAGTGGATGAACTCCACGAAACGCGTAGAGCGCTCATATGCTACCACGTGCAAGCATGTGTTTGAAATTCTCCCTGATCATATATTTTATCTACAATGTTTTATCCTTCAATCAATTGAAGATCATTTATGTTATTTCTAATGGTGTACCTCATAGCAATGTATCTATTACCTGTAGATCATATTGTAATGTATGTGTCCATATATATAATACAAGATATCCAATTGATATTATTGTTATCCATGGTATATTGTTTATTTCTAACCCTTTATATAGATAAGGAATTGTCAAACATGTCCTTGCACAAATACTTTGCAGTTATGCTTCATATAAAGTCCCATTTTTTGCCCTCTCTCCAATACATTACCAGGGATGGAGGCAGATGAATCTAAGCACTCATTGCCTCATATAAAGTCCCAAATCCCCCCTCCCTCCCCCCGCATTGACTTAATGATATTAGGGATGGAAGCATATTACCGTGGTAGCATATAATCCCTACCTGTACTACTATTGACTGCACCTGAATCGAGTCAGCACTTTGGGCATTGTATTGTTTTATGTCTTTGGCTGATTGTGGTTGTTTCCAATTTCCGGAGCTGTGATGCGCTCCAGAGCCCTCCCTCCTCCCCCCGTCCCTATGGTCTGGGCGTTGTGGTCGGGCCCCCTTGCGCATCGACGCCACGCCCCGTGCGCCGTACGCATGACGTCACTTGTTGGCACCGTGCGTCGACATGTCGAGCATCCATCTGCACTCACCATGAGGTAGGTTTAAATGTCGGCTGCCGAATGCGACTAGCTGTTTGGACGCCGACGCCGCCTTTCCCCCTGACTTTGCAGCGTGACGTAGGTGGTACTGCGGCTACATATGGCCACAGTTAACACATGTTGGTTGAGCCTTTCCCTTCACAATTTGCAACCACATGTACCTTGGTTGACAGTGTCCGCTCCCCCTTTTCAATGCAGGTAATTATTGTTTGCTGTTTTTCATTTATTATTATTATTCATTCACATGATTTTATCCCCCACTTGTCACTATCCTTAGCACTACCTGAACCTAACCCACTGGGCTTGGTTACACAGCTCCCTTCACTTACTGCTTTCACTTATTAGTTCTATCACACCCCTGGGCTGTAATTCCACCTTTCTGTCTATGTGCAGACATGTTTATACATTTACTTTAATTACTCTTTCACAGAAGTACTCTGGAAATATTTTACACATGTTACCCTGGAGATTACAGTTCCATAGATGTGTCACTTCCAACCTACTGTGATACAATATAGCCGTGGATATTACTGCCTCAGCTCCGGTGGAGGCTTGCTTCCACAGCGCCCCAAATTGTCAAAGTTTTCTTCTTTCTAAGTATGAGCTTCAATGTAGGTAAAAGTGGTTGGGGAAATCATTGTTTTTTCCCCCTGTCTGTCCCTTTGCCCTTATGTTGCTGTGCCTGATCACCTT
Source organism: Lithobates sylvaticus (assembly GCA_028564925.1). Taxonomy (NCBI): domain Eukaryota; kingdom Metazoa; phylum Chordata; class Amphibia; order Anura; family Ranidae; genus Lithobates; species Lithobates sylvaticus. The sequence continues at coordinate 258,814,360 of CM053029.1, read as the reverse complement.
GCATTCATTGATTTATCTTTTTATAGATAATTTAATCCTGGAATTTCTCCTGATGAGTGGATGAACTCCATGAAACGCGTAGAGCGCTCATATGCTACCACGTGCAAGCATGTATTTGAAATTCTCCCTGTTCATATAATTTATCTACAATGTTTTATCCTTCAATCAATTGAAGATCATTTATGTTATTTCTAATGGTGTACCTCATAGCAATGTATCTATTACCTGTAGATCATATTGTAATGTATGTGTCCATATATGAAATACAAGATATCCAATTGATATTATTGTTATCCATGGTATATTGTTTATTTCTAACCCTTTATATAGATAAGGAATTGTCAAACATGTCCTTGCACAAATACTTTGCAGTTATGCTTCATATAAAGTCCCATTTTTTTGCCCTCTCCCCAATACATTACCAGGGATGGAGGCAGATTAATCTAAACACTCATTGCCTCATATAAAGTCCCAAATCCCCCCTCCCCTCGCATTGACTCGCTACAGGATTGTTTACATTTTGGTATGCAAATATATGACCTGACTGTGTTGATGAGGGAGTCATGCAATTTTCTTTCCTTCAGCGCATGGTTGCAGGAAAGAAAATCATATGGGATGGACTACACTTTGCTCAACAGGGAATATGTCTGCTTATACCCCACTGATTATACCCCACTGATTGGACCAAATCGGGCGGATGAAAGGTCCATGTCCACATCCATGCGCCCCCTTCCCCCCGGTTCGTCCTGGTCTTTTCGCCACCTAGTAACGCCCCTGATGTGCACGTTGCATGTCCGAGCTTTTGGCCTTGGCCTGTATTGCTCTCCATTGGTTTACACAGGGATAAAATGGTTCTCCATCTGGGACCCTCATTCCTACTGAAGGTGAACTCAGACTTTCACCTGTATCAGGATTAGGGATGAGCCGATGTCACAGGCACTCACCCGGGCCGAAATGCTGAGAGCTGCTCCCCTTGCGACTAGGTGCACGATGCCCCTGGAATGGGTACAGAGGGCACCGGGCACAAAGATGCACGGGTTGCCAGCAGGTGGGTTGCAGGTGGTGTGCAGTAGCTGAAGCTGCACTGGAAGTAGACACCTGGCAGGGCCACGATGAGGCAGAGGCTGTAGAGGTACTGGAACACACACTGGAGGGAGATCCTGAGGTGCATACGTGAACTGGAAGTTCAGGAAGCCAGGCCGGGGGTCAAGCACAGGTAAGTCAACAAATGTGTATCCAGAAGGCAAGCCAGAGGGTCAAACACCAGTAGCAACGAGAGAGTGTCCAGAAGGCAAGCCAGGGGTCAAACACAGGTAGTAACTCAGAGAATGTCCAGTAGGCAGGCCGAGGGTCAAGCACAGATGATCAGGCAGAAGGATATCCAAGAGGCAAGCCAGGGGTCAAACACAGGTAAGTAACTCAGAGAGTGTCCAGTAAGCAGGCCGAGGGTCAAGCACAGGTGATCAGGCAGAGGAATATCCAAGAAGCAAGCCAGGGGTCAAACACAGGTAACAGCAGCGGTGGTCAGGAGGGATCCGGGTCAGGCACAGGTAATCAGGCAGATACAGGATGCAAGGTACTGGATACAAGATATAGGATACAAGGACTGGAGCCAGGGACTCAGGAAGTAGAGACAATAAACCAGCGATTAGTGAAGGGAAAGAGAAGGCCTTTTATAGGCCAGGTAAGTGGTCAGGTGGGGGACCCGGACGAGTGCGCATGCGCACTCGTCCTCTGTCAGTGCTGCGCATAGCAGTGAGCCGCACTGGGTGAGCTACAGCAGATACCCGAGCGCCGTGAACCTGCGCATGCGCACCCGCTGCCCCGCGTACCTGTACTGTTTGCCGAGCCGCTCTACCGCGCGTGCGCATTCGTGGAACCCGGCGCCGAAGTACGGTATTTCACTGACAGTGCCCCCCCCCCCCTAAGGGCAGCCTCAGGATGCCTAGTCCAGGGTGCCTTTGATGGTATTCCCGTATTAATCGGGGGGCATGAATATTTTCAGATGGCTCCCAGGAACTGTCTTCGGGAGGATAACCTTTCCATTTGACTAGGTACTGGGCCTGTCTTCCTCTCCTACGGAAATCCAGGATCTTCTCGACCTCGTATTCTTCTTCTCCTTGAATAGTAACGGGTGGAGGAAGTGCCATCTGCCTGCCAGGGAAAGAGTTGGGAATTACGGGTTTTAGTAAGGAAGCATGGAACACTGGGTGGATCTTATAGGAGTTGGGCAAATCTAGTTCAAAGGTGACTGGGTTGATTACCCTCTTGACCTCGAAGGGACCAATGAACCTTGGGCCAAGTTTCCGGGATGGACAAGGTCATTTCAAATTAGCAGTAGATAGCCACACTTTTTCACCAACCTTAAAAGTCGGACACTCCTTTCTGCCCCGGTTGTACTGTACCTCGTACCCTTTTTGAGCCTCCTTCATGGTCTGCTGAATTTGGAAAAAGTTGTCCTGAATGTTCTTGACTAGCTCCTGTGCTGCTGGAGTAGAGACGTCTGGAACGGAATCTGGAAGAAAAGAGGGGCGATACCCGTAGTTTGCCCAGAAGGGCGTTTGGTTAATAGCGGAATGTAAGGAGTTGTTATAGGCGAACTCTGCGTAGGGTAACAGGCATGACCAATCATCTTGGGAGTAAGAACAAAAACATCTCAGGTATTGCTCGAGGGTCTGGTTAGTCCGCTCAGTTTGGCCATTGGTTTGCGGATGGTAAGCTGAGGACATAGAAGACTTAATTTCCAGGGCCCTACAGAGGTCTCTCCAAAACTTAGAAGTGAACTGCACCCCCCGATCGGAAGTGATATTGGCTGGCACCCCGTGAAGTCTTACAACCTCTTTAATGAAAATGTCAGTGGTGGCAGAAGCAGAAGGGGTACCCTTCATGGGTAAAAAGTGGGAAATTTTTGAAAGGCGATCCACCACAACCAGGATAGTGGTATAGGAGTCTGAGGGAGGCAAGTCTACAATAAAATCCATGGAAATCTCTCTCCATGGACGTTCAGGAACGGATAGGGGTCTCAACAGACCCCAGGACTTGGAGTTGGACCCCTTGTTCCTCTGGCAGATATTGCAGGAAAGTATGTAATTTTGACAGTCTTTTCTCCAGCCTGGCCACCAATAGGACCGACTCACGAGGTCGGCCGTCTTCTGCATTCCAAAGTGGCCAGACATTTTGTGGTCATGGAGAGCCTGCAGGACTTGGAGCCTGACTGAAGGGGGAACGAATATTCGGCCATGGGCCCACAGTAAATCCTGTCTTTTCTCCAGGAAAGGTAAAGAGGGAACAGAGAATTGGTTAGAGGCTTGCTTGAGGACCATTGTTAAATCGGGTTGGATGGCATGGAGGAAGTTATGTGCAGGTAGAATGGTGGCGGGTTCCTTTGGGGACTCGGTATTCAGGAACATGCGGGATAGAGCATCCGCTTTGCCATTCTTGGAACCGGGACGGTAGGTTATATGGAAATTGAAGCCGGAAAAGAACAGGGCCCAACGGGCCTGTCGGGGTCTTAGGCGTTTTGCAGCCCTGAGATACTCCAAATTGCGGTGATCCGTAAAGATAAGGATGGGCTGAGAAGCTCCCTCCAACAAGTATCTCCACTCTTCTAAGGTGAATTTGATCGCAAGAAGTTCCCGGTCGCCTACGTCATAGTTTTTCTCTGGGGGACTCAGTTTTCGGGAGGCGAAGGCGACCGGGTGGAGCAAAGCCTTTGGGCCACTTCTTTGGGACAGGATTGCCCCTGTAGCGGAATCAGAGGCATCTACTTCTAACACATAGGGGAGCTCTGGGTCAGGGTGTTTAAGGATAGGAGCGGAGGAGAACAGTTCCCTAAGTTTTTCAAATGCGCCTTGCGCTTGGGAAGTCCATTGAAATTTGGTTTGCTGGCGAGTAAGCTGGGTGATTGGGGACACAATTGCAGAAAAACCTTGAATGAAGCGTCGATAGAAATTAGCAAATCCAATAAAACGTTGAACTGACCTCTTGTCTGTGGGAGCGGGCAATTCCTGGATGGCCTTCACTTTTTGTGGATCCATCAGGACTCCTCCGGTGGTGATGATTGTGACAGACCTGGCCGGGACAGGGGCTGTTGGAGGGGACTGAATGCGAGCCTATTGCCTTGCAATTATGGGCACTGGCATTTGAGGGAACGGTGCTCTTTGGGCTGCATGCCTGGGGACCCCAGAGCTGGTGTTGCTTGGATTTGGGTCCATGCTGGCCCCCAGGACACAGACTCTATGTGTATTTGGCATATTAGTAAGAGATGCTAATGTCATGAACTCAAGCCACCTGTCTGTTGTGTAAATGAGTATAGTCTGGCTTGTAGGAGTGTTTCACCTATTGTTGTGTGTGCTAATTAACCCTGCAATAGAATGAAGGAGTCCAGTGTTGATTAAGATAATTAGCTCATGCTAATTAAGTTAGGTCTTAGTCATCTGGCTATATAAATGTGTGTGACATGTCAAATAAAATTAATTCCTGATGTGCCCTACACTGGTGTTGTCTGGTGACTGGGTGGGCTAAAGGGTCTTGGATTGTGTGGTACCGGACAGAGGAAGCATTTACGGCGGACATCTTGGGTACGAGGTCCGTCACAATGATAAAGCCCAGGAACTGGATGGTGTCTGTCTCGAACTCGCACTTCTCCCCTTTAACATAGAGTCCATGTTTTCGTAGGATGAGGAGAACCTTCCGGACATGTTGACAGTGAGTTTCTAATGAGTCAGAGAAAATCAAAATATCGTCAAGATAAACAATGAGGAAGTTATCTACAGTGGTGTGAAAAAGTGTTTGCCCCCTTCCTCATTTCCTGTTCCTTTGCATGTTTGTCACACTTAAGTGTTTCGGAACATCAAACCAATTTAAACAATAGTCAAGGACAAAACAAGTAAACACAAAATGCAATTTGTAAATGAAGGTGTTTATTAGTAAAGGTGAAAAAAAATCCAAACCATCATGGCCCTGTGTGAAAAAGTGATTGCCCCCCTTGTTAAAACATACTATAACTGTGGTTGTCCACACCTGAGTTCAATTTCTCTAGCCACACCCAGGCCTGATTATTGCCACACCTGTTCACAATCAAGGCATCACTTAAATAGGAGCTGCTTGACACAGTAAGGTCCACCAGAAGATCCTTAAAAGCTACACATCATGCCGAGACCCAAAGAAATTCAGGAACAATTGAGAAAGAAAGTAATTGAGATCTATCAGTCTGGAAAGGGTTATAAAGCCATTTCCAAAGCTTTGGGAATCCAGCGAACCACAGTGAGAGCCATTATCCACAAATGGCGAAGACATGGAACAGTGGTGAACCTTCCCAGGAGTGGCCGGCCGCCCAAAATTACCCCAAGAGCGCAGCGACGACTCATCCAAGAGGTCACAAAAGACCCCACAACAACGTCCAAGGAACTGCAGGCCTCACTTGCCTCAGTTAAGGTCAGCGTTCATGCCTCCACCATCAGGAAAAGACTGGGCAAAAATGGCCTGCATGGCAGAGTTCCAAGGAGAAAACCACTGCTGAGCAAAAAGAACATCAAAGCTCGTCTCAATTTCTCCACAACACATCTTGATGATCCCCAAGACTTTTGGGACAACATTCTGTGGACCGATGAGACAAAAGTGGAACTTTTTGGAAGGTGTGTGTCCAAGTATATCTGGCGTAGAAGGAACACTGCATTTCAGAAAAAGAACATTATACCAACAGTAAAATATGGTGGTGGTAGTGTGATGGTCTTGGGCTTTTTTGCTGCTTCAGGACCTGGAAGACTTGCCGTGATAAAAGGAACTATGAATTCTGCTGTCTACCAAGAGATCCTGAAGGAGAATGTCCGACCATCTGTTCGTGTACTCAAGCTGAAACGAACTTGGGTTCTGCAGCAGGACAATGATCCTAAACACACCAGCAAGTCCACCACCGAATGGCTGAAGAAAAACAAAATGAAGACTTTGGAGTGGCCTAGCCAAAGTCCTGACCTGAATCCTATTGAGATGTTGTGGTATGACCTTAAAAAGGCCGTTCATGCTCGAAAACCCTCTAATGTAACTGAATTAGGACAATTCTGCAAAGATGAGTGGGCCAAAATTCCTCCAGGACGCTGTAAAAGCCTCATTGCACGTTATCGCAAACGCTTGGTTGCAGTTGTTGCTGCTAAGGGTGGCCCAACCAGTTATTAGGTTTAGGGGGCAATCACTTTTTCACACAGGGCCATGATGGTTTGGAATTTTTTTCACCTTTAATAATAAACTCCTTCATTTACAAATTGCATTTTGTGTTTACTTGTGTTGTCCTTGACTATTGTTTAAATTGGTTTGATGTTCCGAAACACTTAAGTGTGACAAACATGCAAAGGAACAGGAAATGAGGAAGGGGGCAAACACTTTTTCACACCACTGTAGATACTCACGGAAGATGTCGTTGACTAAGTGTTGGAAGGTAGCTGGAGCATTGCAGAGCCCGAAGGGCATGACTAGATACTCAAAATAACCAAATCTTGATCGGAAAGCCGCCTTCCACTCATCCCCCGGGCGTATTCGTACCAAGTTATAGGCCCCGCGTAAATCAAGCTTAGTGAAAATTTTGGCAGTTCTGAGCCGTTGAAAAAGTTTGGGGATGAGAGGAAGTGGGTACCTGTTCTTGACGGTGATCTTGTTTAGTTCCCTGTAATCCACACATGGTCTGAGAGAACCGTCCTTCTTCTCCACAAAAAAGATCCCAGCCCCTGCTGGAGAAGAGGATGGTTGGATGAACCCCTTGGCGAGGTTCTCATCGATGTAAACTCGTAGAGCTTCCAGTTCAGTCTCTGATAAAGGGAAGATTCTCCCAAAGGGAATCTCAGCCCCAGGTAACAGATCGATTGGACAGTCGTAAGACCGGTGAGGAGGTAGGGCTTCAGCCTTTTTCTCATCAAAAATGTCCATAAAGTCTTGGTAGGCCGCAGGAACATGTTGAATGCACTTGGGACTGGATTGCATGGTGAGACAGGTGGTTGGCTTTGAGGTAAGTCCTGGAAAGCAGTGCTGTAAACAGTAGGGGGAAAAAAAACACTACTTCTCTGCGGTTCCAGTCAATCTGGGGGTTGTGAGCCTGTAACCAGGGATACCCCAGGATGATGGGGAACATTGGAGAATGGATTACATCAAAGCGTAACAGTTCATGATGGCCGGAATCGGTGTATGTCAGGATGGAGCCTGTTTCCTGGGTCACAGGTCCTGAGTAGGGTGAGGAACCGTCAGCTAACTTGCTTCTTGGGTTTCAGAGGGAGGTTCAGGTGGCGTGCCAAGGTTAAGTCCATGAAGCAACTACATGCCCCTGAGTCAAGGATGGCTCCCAGCTGGAAAGCTTCTCCCGCCACCCGTAGGGAGAGTGGAACAATAAGGTGAGATCGGGGAACTCCTGTGGTATGGGGGCTCAGAAGAGTCCGAGGAGGGCACTTACTAGGTCTCACCGGGCATTTCAGTAGGTCCTGTACCACCACAGTAAAAACAGAGATTAGCTTGACGGCAACAAAGTCTTTCCTCAGGAGACAAGGGGGCCCGTACTAGGCCCAACTGCATGGGTTCCCGGCGAGGGGGAGAACGAAAGTTCAGAGGAGGAGCCGGTGCCAAGGGTACCCGGGGCATCATCCAGGTGGGCCGGGGATTTTGGAACTTCTCTGCCCGTCGTTCCCGTAAACGACGGTCTAGTTTGGTAACAAGCTGACAGAGATCAGACAGAGTAGCTGGGATCTCCCCCCGAGCCAGCTCGTCTTTTAGCACCTCAGAATGTCCTAGGCGGAACTGGTACTTCAGGGCAGACTCATTCCACTCTGTGTCTGCGGCCCATTTCCGAAAGTCAACTATATAGTCCTCCACGGGCCTCTTTCCCTGGGATAAGGTGTGCAGGGTGGATTCTGCTGTACCTATGCGTTGGGACTCCTCATATAGTGCAGACATGGCAGAAAAGAACACCCCCGGGTTCGGTTCGCACCAGAACCTTCGAACGGACCGAAAGTTTGTGCGAATTTTCGAACCCTATTCGTTACAATGGACGCGAACGTTCGAAATCAAAAGTGCTAATTATAACGGCCAATATGCATGTTAATGTCATAAAACAGGTTTGGGGACCCGGGTCCTGCCCCAGGGGACGTATATCAATGCAAAAAGAACTTTTAAAAACTAACGTTTTTTCGGGAGCAGTCATTTTAATGATGCATAAAGTGAAAAAAAAAAAAGTGAAATATTCCTTTAAATATGGTACCTGGGGGGTGTCTAAAGTATGCCTGTGAAGTGGCATGTGTTTCCCGTGTTTAGAACTGTCCCTGCACAAAATGACATTTGTAAAGGAAAAAAAGAAGCCATTTAAAACCACTTGGGGCTTTAATGTCATGTCTTGTCCTGGCCATATGGCTGAAAATCCTTGAGAAAAATGGCATGGCTACCCCATCACCCCCACCCCAGCCCCTTTGGGTCTTGTATGGATATTAAGGGGGACCCCGCACCCAAAATAAAACCCTAGACCTACAACCCTATATACTCTGAACAGCAGGAAATATAGGCGGTGCAAACAAGACAGGGACTGTAGGTTTGTTCTTAAGTAGAATCTGAACAGGTACATTTTTAAGTGTAGCTCCATCCAAAAAAAATCTATTTTTAAGCTTTTTGGAGAACATAGGGAGGGGTTATCACCCCTGTAACATTTGCTGTCTTTACACATCTGTTCAGAACATTTCACCTCACTTTCCGTCCCAATGACAAATGTTTTTGGAAAAGTGGGGTTTTAATTGAAACAAGGATTGGTGATAAAGCATCAGTAGAGAGGAGATACCTTTTTCCCAAATTAAATCTAACAGGATAGAATTTCCCTTCCTAGGGGTAGATTTCCTCTCACTTCCTGTTTTCTCATTCCGTTTGCAAGTAGGAGTCGTTTGTAAGTTGGATGTTTGAAAGTAGGGGCCTGCCGTATATACTCTGCAGAAATTTGCCCCATTAGATGTTGGTATAGCCACAACACTGTAAGCCCTCACAGTTACTATTGGTGGGCACAGGAATTGGCCCTGCTGTGAATTATTAGATCAAGATTTGTAATTGCATGCACCTGTTGAACAGGGCAGAAAAATTGGGCCTTTGGTGGTTGTGGTGGACGGTGTTGCCACAAGACTGTAAGCCCTCACAGTTACTCTTGGTGGGCGCAGGAATGGGCCCTGCTGTGAATTATTAGATCAAGATTTGTAATTGCATGCACCTGTTGAACAGGGCAGAAAAATTGGGCCTTTGGTGGTGGTGGTGGTGGACGGTGTTGCCACAAGACTTTAAGCCCTCACAGTTACTCTTGGTGGGCGCAGGAATGGGCCCTGCTGTGAATTATTAGATCAAGATTTGTAATTACACGCCCCTGTTAAACAGGGCTGAAAAATTGTGCCTTAGGCACTGGTGCTGGTGCCACAACACTGCAACCCCTCACAGATACTGTACTTGGAGCACAGCAATCACACATGTTGCGAAGCATTGCTTCAAAAATTTTAATTACACGCCCCTGTTAAACAGGGGGAGAAAAATTGTGCCTTAGGCAACAGTGCTGGTGCCACAACACTGCAACCCCTCACAGATACTGTACTTGGAGCAAAGCAGTCAGACCTGTTGCGAAGCATTGCTTAAAAAATTGTAATTACACGCCCCTGTTAAACAGGGGCTGAAAAATTGGGCCTTAGGCAACGGTGCCACAACACTGCAACCCCTGGGCATGGAATGGGCCCTGCTGTAAATTATTAGATCAAGATTTGTAATTACACACCCCTGTTAAACAGGGGCTGAAAAATTGTGCCTTAGGCACTGGTGCTGGTGCCACAACACTGCAACCCCTCACAGATACTGTACTTGGAGCACAGCAATCACACATGTTGCGAAGCATTGCTTCAAAAAATGTAATTACACGCCCCTGTTAAACAGGGGCTGAAAAATTGTGCCTTAGGCAACGGTGCTGGTGCCACAACACTGCAACCCCTCACAGATACTGTACTTGGAGCAAAGCAGTCAGACCTGTTGCGAAGCATTGCTTAAAAATTGTAATTACACGCCCCTGTTAAACAGGGGCTGAAAAATTGTGCCTTAGGCAACGGTGCTGGTGCCACAACACTGCAACCCCTCACAGATACTGTACTTGGAGCACAGCAGTCAGACCTGTTGCGAAGCATTGCTTAAAAAAAATGTAATTACACGCCCCTGTTATACAGGGGCTGAAAAATTGTGCCTTAGGCACTGGTGTGGTGGCACCCAGAAACAAAAATGTTCTTCCAAGCTATCAAGAAATGGATCATTGAGGAGGAGGAAGAGGATAGTCAGTGAACATAACAGGACAGTCACTCAGCATCAGCATAGGCAGTCTTGAAGGGATGTGACATAATAAATTATTCAGTTATATCCGCTTCAGGTGCCTGGTAGCTGGTGGTGATCCAAGACTGATTCATCTTTATGAAGGTCAGTCGATCAACCGAGTCGGTGGACAGGCGCACCCTGTGATCGGTGACAAATCCTCCAGCAGCACTGAATGTGCGTTCGGGAAAGAACGCTGGATGCAGGACAGGCCAGTAGCTCAATTGCATACTGTGCAAGCTCTGGCCAGTGATCCATCCTCAAGACCCACTAAGCCAGAGGATTTTCGGTGGGAAAGGTGTCCAAGTCTGACCTTGCCCCTAGGTATTCCTGCACCATGTATATCAGACGCTGGCGATGGTTGCTGGAACCGATCAGACCTTGGGGCTGCGTACTAAAAAATTGTCTGAACGCATCGGTCAGACGTCCACCTTCCCCACCGCTCCTTCTGCTACTGACCGAAGCCTCAGCAACTCGTCGTCCAGGACCAGGAGTTTGTAACCTCCCAGTTTCTGGGAACGCGTTGCACAGACCTTTCTGCAAGGCCTCCCTGAGATGTCTCATCCTCTGCTCCCTCTGCGATGGCAAGATATGGTCCGCAACCTTACCCTTGTACCGTGGATCAAGGAGAGTGGTCAGCCAGTAATGGTCCCTCTCCTTGATCCGAAGAATACGAGGATCCTTCCGCAGGCTTTGCAGGATCAGGGAGGCCATGCAACGTAGGTTAGCTGAGGCATTCGGTCCGGAGTCTTCTGGGTCACTGAGGACGACATGATCACCAGCCACCTCCTCCCAGCCACGTACAAGTCCACTGGTTTGTTGGGACTGTACATCATCCCTAAAAGACTGCTGCTGCTGATGCTGAGTGCCAGGCTCCACCTCCATGCTCACACAATCCTCCTCCTCCTCCTCCTCATCCTCTTCCTGTGTGATGGGTGGGACAGAAGGAACACTGCCTGGATAAAGGGGGCCTTGGGAGGCAAGGAAGTCCTCCTCTTCCTGCCTCTGTTCTGCCTCAAGTGCCCTGTCCATTATCCCACGCAGCGTATGCTACAACAGGTGAACAAGAGGTACAGTGTCACTGATGCATGCACTGTCACTGCTCACCATCCTCGTGGCCTCCTCAAATGGTGACAGTGCATGCATCCCTGATCCTGCCCCACTGGCGTGGGGAAAAAAAAATCCAAGCTCCCCTGACCCTGTCCTGGTGCCGTAGTCGCAAAGGTACTCATTGATGGCCCTCTGCTGCGTGTGCAGTCGCTGCAGCATGGCTAATGTTTAGTTCCACCTGGTGGGCATGTCACATATTAGGCAATTCTTGGGCAGGTTCAACTCCTTTTGCAGCTCAGCCAGCCGAGCACTGGCATTATACGATCGGCGGAAATGCACACAGACTTTCCTGGCCTGCCTCAGGACATCCTGTAAGCCTGGGTACCTGCCCAAGAACCGCTGCACCACCAGGTTGAGGACGTGAGCCATACAGGGCACATGGGTGAGCTGCCCCTGTTGCAGGGCAGAGAGGAGGTTGGTGCCATTGTCAGAAACCACCATTCCTGGCTTAAGCTGGCGTGGCGTCAACCACCTCTCGGCCTGCCCCTGCAGAGCTGCCAGAACCTCTGACCCAGTGTGGCTCCTGTCCCCCAAACACACCAGCGCAAGCACGGCATGGCATCTTTTTGCCTGCGTACTCGCGTAGCCCCTTGTACGCCTACGGAGCACCGCTGGTTCCGAGGACAGAGCACCCGAAGAGGCCATGGAGGAAGAAGAAGAGGAGGGGGTAGAGGAGAGAGGTGTGTCACAACCAGTAGTAGCATTTTGGAGGCGTGGTGGCGGAACAACCTCCAACACTACTGCACCTTGTCCTGCATCCCTCCCAGCTGCCAATAGAGTGACCCAATGGGCCGTGAAAGACAGATAACGTCCCTGTCCATGCCTGCTGGACCATGAGTCAGCGGTAATATGCACCTTACCGCTGACCGCCCTGTCCAGCGAGGCATGGACATTGCCTTCCACATGCCGGTAGAGAGCCGGAATCACCTTCCGTGAGAAAAAGTGGTGTTTGGGAACCTGCCACTGAGGAACCGCACATTGAACAAACTCACGGAAGGGGGCCGAGTCTACCAACTGAAAAGGCAGCAGTTGAAGTGCTAGCAATTTAGCCAAGCTAGCATTCAACCGCTGGACATGTGGATGGCTGGGAGTAAACTTCTTTCGACGGTCCAGCAGCTGGGGCAGGGAAATTTGCCTGCTACAATCGGACGTCGGTGTACTGCAAGTACTTGGTTGTGACACACCTAATTCTACACCTTCAGTCCTCTCAGAGCAGCTTTCAGAGCGGACTGAAGATATAGTGGGGTTGGAGATCCCAGCTGATGAGGAGCAAGGAGAGTTCCGCTTTGTTCTTTGGTGTGGGTCTTTAATGTGCGCTTGCCAACGAGCTGCATGGCAGGTCGACATATGTTTGGTCATGCTTGTGGTGCCCAAGCGGCTGATGTTTTGGCCACGCGAGATATGCTTGAGACAAATATTGCAAATAGCAGTGGTGCGATCTGATGTACTCGTCTCAAAAAAGGCCCACACCAAAGAACTTTTGTGATAACGTGCAGAGGCAGCGCCCTGCACAGGCGGAGCTCTGCGGCGTGATTCAGTTGGTGTGCTGGCGTCTAGCTGGCCTCCGGAGGGCATCCTGCCTCGTTGGACATGTGCCGCCGCCTCCTCCTCCTCCTCCTCCTCTCTCCCTTCAGGCACCCCCTTGGAGTCAGTGACCTCATCATCCCCCTCCCTCTTCACCACTAGAGCAAACCTGGCAGTAAGCTGCAGCTGGTGGAACATGACTGCCAGATTGCTGTCCTTCAGCATCCCCTCTCTCTGCGCGCACACTACTGCCTTCCTCAAGCTGGGTATCATCATCCGAGCCTTCAAATCGTTGGGCATCCTCCTGGAGCATGTACCCAACACTGTGCTCAAACAGTTCGGGACTCCTCTGGAGGACATGGTTGGTCTAGGGAAGGGGTGCCTGATGATGCCATTGAGTACACGTTGGCAGCTGCTCTGCCAGTACCCTGAGCCTGGGTGAGAGAGGATGAGGAGGATGAGGAGGGCTTGGTCATCCATTCTACCAAGCCTTCGGCATGATGCGGCTCAACATGTCCAGCTGCCGAAAACAAGGACAAGCGTGTCCCATGGCCACGTGCTGATGACGATGCACGACCACGTCCACGACCAGCACTGTTGTCTCTAGAAACAGAGCCTGCTTGCCCTGTGTTCTTGCCTCGGGACTGTCTGCCTCTCCTTGGCGGTCTTCCAGGCATTGTAGTGGGTAGTGTATATTGTGCTGGAGTCACACAGCACACACACTAACTCCTACAGATGGATGCCTTAGATGACAGCAACAGGGCCTTATGGCAGATAGAGGCTGCCTTAGATGACAAGAACTGGGCTGACACACACACACTAGCTCCTATGTGTGCTGACACACACACACACAAGCTCCTATGTGTGCTGACACACACACACACACACTAGCTCCTATGTGTGCTGACATACACACACACACTAGCTGCTATGTGTGCTGACACACACACACACACTAGCTCCTATGTGTGCTGACACACACACACACACACACACTAGCTCCTATGTGTGCTGACACACACACACTAGCTCCTATGTGTGTGCTGACACACACACACACTAGCTCCTATGTGTGCTGACACACACACACACTAGCTCCTATGTGTGCTGACACACACACACACACTAGCTCCTATGTGTGCTGACACACACACACACTAGCTCCTATGTGTGCTGACACACACACACACTAGCTAGCTCCTATGTGTGCTGACACACACACACTAGCTCCTATGTGTGCTGACACACACACACTAGCTCCTATGTGTGCTGACACACACACACTAGCTCCTATGTGTGCTGACACACACACACTAGCTCCTATGTGTGCTGACACACACACACTAGCTCCTATGTGTGGTGACACACACACACACACTAGCTCCTATGTGTGCTGACACACACACACACTAGCTCCTATGTGTGCTGACACACACACACTAGCCCCTATGTGTGCTGACACACACACACACACACACACTAGCTCCTATGTGTGCTGACACACACACACTCCTACACACACACACTAGCTCCTATGTGTGCTGACACACACACACACTAGCTCCTATGTGTGCTGACACACACACACACACTGACACACACACACACTAGCTCCTATGTGTGCTGACACACACACACTAGCTCCTATGTGTGCTGACACACACACACACTAGCTCCTATGTGTGCTGACACACACACACACAGCTCCTATGTGTGCTGACACACACACACACTAGCTCCTATGTGTGCTGACACACACACACTAGCTCCTATGTGTGCTGACACACACACTGACACACACACACACACTCCTATGTGTGCTGACACACACACACACACACTAGCTCCTATGTGTGCTGACACACACTAGCTCCTATGTGTGCTGACACACACACACACACACTAGCTCCTATGTGTGCTGACACACACACACTAGCTCCTATGTGTGCTGACACACACACACTAGCTCCTATGTGTGCTGACACACACACTAGCTCCTATGTGTGCTGACACACACACACACTAGCTCCTATGTGTGCTGACACACACACACTAGCTCCTATGTATGTTGACACACACACACACACACACACTATCTCCTATGTGTGCTGACACACACACACACACACACACACTAGCTCCTATGTGTGCTGACACACACACTAGCTCCTATGTGTGCTGACACACTAGCTCCTATGTGTGCTGACACACACACACAGCTCCTATGTGTGCTGACACACACACTCACACACACACACACACTAGCTCCTATGTGTGCTGACACACACACACACTAGCTCCTATGTGTGCTGACACACACACTAGCTCCTATGTGTGCTGACACACACACTAGCTCCTATGTGTGCTGACACACACACTATCTCCTATGTGTGCTGACACACACACACTAGCTCCTATGTGTGCTGACACACACACTAGCTCGTATGTGTGCTGACACACACACACACACTAGATCCTATGTGTGCTGACACACACACACTAGCTCCTATGTGTGCTGACACACACACACACAGCTCCTATGTGTGCTGACACACACACACTAGCTCCTATGTGTGCTGACACACACACTAGCTCCTATGTGTGCTGACACACACACACACACACACACACACTAGCTCCTATGTGTGCTGACACACACACACAAGCTCCTATGTGTGCTGACACACACACTAGCTCCTATGTGTGCTGACACACACACACACCATGTGTGCTGACACACACACACTAGCTCCTATGTGTGCTGACACACACACACACACTAGCTCCTATGTGTGCTGACACACACACACACTAGCTCCTATGTGTGCTGACACACACACACACACACACTAGCTCCTATGTGTGCTGACACACACACACACAGCTCCTATGTGTGCTGACACACACACACACACACTAGCTCCTATGTGTGCTGACACACACACACACACACTAGCTCCTATGTGTGCTGACACACACACACACTAGCTCCTATGTGTGCTGAGACACACACACTAGCTCCTATGTGTGCTGACACACACACACTAGCTCCTATGTGTGCTGACACACACACACACACTAGCTCCTATGTGTGCTGACACACACACACACACTAGCTCCTATGTGTGCTGACACACACACACACACACACTAGCTCCTATGTGTGCTGAGACACACACTAGCTCCTATGTGTGCTGACACACACACTAGCTCCTATGTGTGCTGACACACCCACACACTAGCTCCTATGTGTGCTGACACACACACACACTAGCTCCTATGTGTGCTGACACACACACACTAGCTCCTATGTGTGCTGACACACACACACACTAGCTCCTATGTGTGCTGACACACACACACTAGCTCCTATGTGTGCTGACACACACACACACACACTAGCTCCTATGTGTGCTGACACACACACACACACTATCCTATGTGTGCTGACACACACACACACACTACTCCTATGTGTGCTGACACACACACTAGCTCCTATGTGTGCTGACACACACACACACTAGCTCCTATGTGTGCTGACACACACACACACAGCTCCTATGTGTGCTGACACACACACACACACACACTAGCTCCTATGTGTGCTGACACACACACACTAGCTCCTATGTGTGCTGACACACACTAGCTCCTATGTGTGCTGACACACACACACACACACTAGCTCCTATGTGTGCTGACACACACACACTAGCTCCTATGTGTGCTGACACACACACACACAGCTCCTATGTGTGCTGACACACACTATAGCTCCTATGTGTGCTGACACACACACATTAGCTCCTATGTGTGCTGACACACACACTAGCTCCTATGTGTGCTGACACACACACACACTAGCTCCTATGTGTGCTGACACACACACACACTAGCTCCTATGTGTGCTGACACACACACTAGCTCCTATGTGTGCTGACACACACACACACACACTAGCTCCTATGTGTGCTGACACACACACACTAGCTCCTATGTGTGCTGACACACACACTAGCTCCTATGTGTGCTGACACACACACACACACACACACTAGGCTCCTATGTGTGCTGACACACACACTAGCTCCTATGTGTGCTGACACACACACACACTAGCTCCTATAAATCCCTGCCTGCCTGCCTGGGATGGGACAGAAGGTTGGGACAGAAGGTTGGACAGAAAGTTAGGGTGCAATGCTGTACTAACAGCACTGCAATGGGTGCTACTGCAATGCTGTACTAACAGCAGGCACACACCAGACTAATCCCCAGCAGCAGATAATGTCACACTCAGCAGTGCAATCAGCAGAAATGATCAGTATTCAATGAATCAGCAATGGTTTAGCAATGAATGAATCAATCAGCAGTCTGCCTATTCACTCTATCAAAGCCGGAACACATGTGCACTGGGCCGACGGCGCGGCGGCCTTTTATACAGTGGGGCGTGTACTAAAGCCCCTGAGCTTTAATTGGCTACAGGCGTCCTGCCTGTAGCCAATTATTGCTCTCCTCGCTGCCGGCGCTGTGATTGGCCAAGCATGCGGGGTCACAGTGCATGCTTGGCCAATCATCAGCCAGCAATGCACTGCGCCTGGCGCAATGCATTGCGGGCCGCTCGCATCACACGAATGTGATGCGAACGGCCCAAATAGTTCTGGGCTCGCCGAGCGGGCGAACGCCCGGTGCTCGATTCGAACGTGGGTTCGAATCGAACACCGGGCCCATCCCTAATCAGGATGCTGTCCTGGTTTCCCTGTGTTCAACCCTTTGTACCCAGAAGAGGTTGTCTTGCACTGCTTGGATGTGGTCCAGGTGGTTCATGCCCACCTACCTGTTTCGACCTCATCCTTTTGTGATTGCCCAGAGGCTTTCTGTGTCACTAGTTCTAATTGGGTCAGGCAGAGCATTGTCCAGACCTGTGCCATTAAGGGTCAGGCTCCTACCTTCCCCATTATGGTATCTTCTATCAGGGTTATTCCTACCTTATGGACGTTGCGACATCAGGCATATATGTCTTGAGTTTGCAAGGTGGCTACCTGGTTATCTGTGCAGACCTTTTAACAAGCTCTCCAAGTTGATGCTTTGGCATCTCCAGATCTGTGTTTTGGCCCCAAGTTTTTTTTATAGTGGTGGTTTGAAGTTTCCTGCTTCTCTTCTAGGGTGTTCTCGTGAGTTGTTAAATGTCCTCTTTGGTTACCCACCCCTCTTTGTTGCGCTGCTTTGTGACATGCCTACGGTCAAGAACATGAAGAGCTGTGTGACTCAATGAACTCAAAGAAAGGGATTTGATGGTGTGTAGGCCAAACATGTTATTGTTTTTATTCTTTCACAGGCAGGCCAAAGGTGTCAATATGAAACGGCCATGTGCATGTCTGCTGCGTGTATATAATCTATTTCCCTAATTTTAGGCTGGTAGCTGTATGTAACCCATTTAAAAAAAAAAAATTCTTGAAGAGCCAAAGGCTTTAGTAGGGAATGTGTATGTAAGTGTATTGTTCTCAGGAGTGTTCTCCGCCAGACAGGTGAAAGCTAGTTCTGTCCTTCTATGCTGAAATGATGTCAGTCCCAGTCCAGGAAGAGCGAGCAATGTCGCGTGGGAGCAGGTTGGATGGATGGAAGGTAGGAAATTGAACATAGAGTACTTCAGAACATCAGGAGGATAATATTTAATGACATGCAGTCAGACTGCTCAGAACCTACTTTAAGCCGGCCATAGACGGATTTAAATTTGCTGGTTTAGCAGGCACTGCCTTTAATTCTGGGAGGCTATTGTTGTGGAAACTGGACCCA
Source organism: Lithobates sylvaticus (assembly GCA_028564925.1). NCBI lineage: Eukaryota > Metazoa > Chordata > Amphibia > Anura > Ranidae > Lithobates > Lithobates sylvaticus. Next base: position 258,795,583 of record CM053029.1, on the reverse strand, counting down.
ATGCAGAGGGGTAATTGCTGGTATTGACAGGGCTGCTGTTAGAAATCACAGGGCCCCATGCATCCTACCTGATGGGGCCCCATAAAAGCCTGCCCCCTAGGGTGCCCATGTGTCCCGGATTTCCCGGGATTGTCCCTTAATTAATATCTGTGTCCCGTGTCCCGGGCACCTTCATTCCGGGACAATACAGTGTCCCGGAATGAAATAAGGACACACAGCCGCAGTAATAAACATTGCTGAATGGGTTGCTAGGGCCTCCCCGCCTCACGTCTAGCAACAGCGCCCTGAGTCCACCCACCTCCGCCTCCGGCCGCAGCAGCAGGGAGAGAGAGAGAGCAGCCAAAGAGCGTCTTCTGTATCTCCTCCTCCTGAGTCCTGAGGGCGGCTTCTTATTGTTGCTGGCCCACCCACCACCTGTAGCACAGAGCCTTGGAGCACTTTCTTTGGCTACTATGATAGGTGACTGATAGGTCACAGTCACGCTGGTGGTGGGCGGTGACAGAAGTCCTCCTACGGCCGCTGCTGTACCATCCTCCGGATAATCCCTGGTGTCAGTGTGGGGCAGCGGGTGACAGCCAGCTCAGTGCAGCTGCCCTAGAAGAGGGGAGATCTGCACACTGCTCCATCCAGCATGCCTGCCTGGGCAAGCTTGTGACACTCACCGGGAAGCCGCTGACTGTGAGCCCCCCCCCCTGGACCATCCAAGTGAGTGAGCTGAGCACTGTCACTAACCAGACCCTGACCCCTCTCTCCCTGTCTCCCCTCCCTCTCTCTCTCCCTGTCCCCCCTCTCTCTCCCTGTCCCCCTCTCTCTCCCTGCCCCCCTCTCTCTCCCTGCCCCCCTCTCTCCCCCTGCCCCCCTCTCTCTCTCCTTGCCCCCTCCCCCTCTCTTCCTGCCCCCTTCCCCCTCTCTCTCTTCCTGCCCCCCTCTCTCTCTTCCTGCCCCCTCCCCCTCTCTCTCTCCCTGCCCCCTCTTTCTCTCTCTCTCTCCCTGCCCCCTCCCTCTCTCTCTCTCTCCCTGCCCCCTACCTCTCTCTCTTCCTGCCCCCCCCTCTCTCTCTCTCCCTGCCCCCTCCCCTCTCTCTCCCTGCCCCCTCCCTCTCTCTCTCCCTAACCCCCTCCCTCTCTCTCTTGCTGCCCCCTCCCCCTCTCTCTCCCTGCCCCCTCCCTCTCTCTCTCCCTGCCCCCCTCCCCTCTCTCTTCCTGTCCCCCTCCCCCTTTCTCTCCCTGTCCCCACTCCCTCTCTCTTCTTGTCCCCTCCCCCTCTCTCTCTTCCTGTCCCCCTCCCCTGCTCTCTCTCCCTGCCCCCTCTTACTCTCTCTCTTTCCCTGCTCCCTCCCTCACTCTCTCTCCCTGCCCCCTCCCCCTCTCTCTCTCTCCCTGCCCCCTCCCTCTCTCTCTTCCTGCTCCCTCTCTCTCTCTCCCTGCCCCCTCCCTCTCTCTCTCCCTGCCCCCTCCCTCTCTCTCTCCCTAACCCCCCTCCCTCTCTCTCTTCCTGCCACCCTCCCCTCTCTCTCCCTGCCCCCTCCCTCTCTCTCTCCTGCCCCCCTCCCCCTCTCTCTCCCTGCCCCCTCCCCCTCTCTCTCCCTGCCCCCTCCCCCTCTATCTTCCTGTCCCCCTCCCCCTCTCTCTTCCTGCCCCCTCCCCCTCTCCCTGTCCCCACTCCCTCTCTCTCCCTGTCCCCCTCCCCCTCTCTCTCTCTCCCTCCCCCTGCCCCCTCTCTTTCTCTCTCTTTCTCCCTGCCCCCTCTCTTTCTCTCTCTTTCTCCCTGCCCCCTCTCTCTCCCTGTCCCCCTACTCTCTCTCTCCCTCTCCCCCCCCCCCTCTCTCTCCCTATCCAGCCTGCTCCTCTCTCTCTCTCTCCCTGCCCTCTCTCTGGCAGCAGGTGACAAGTGACACGCTTAATCTGGTGGCAGGTGATGGTGGCAAGTGACACGCTTCATCTGGTGGCAGGTGATGGTGGCAAGTGATATGCTTCATCTGGTGGCAAGCAACGGTGGCAAGTGACATGCTTCATCTGGTGACAAGCAACAGTGGCAAGTGACAAGTGGCATCTGGTGGCAGGCGACATTGGCAATTGACAAGCGGCATCTGGTGGCAGGAGACAATGGCAAGTGACAAGCGGCAACTGGTTGCAGGAGACAGTGGCAAGATGCACGCTGCATCTGGTGGCAGGCGATGGTGGTAAATGACACGCTGCATCTCGTGGCAAATTACAAGCTCAGGGTTCCCTCTACGTTATGGTGAGTTGAACTATTTCATTTTATATTATAATGTAGTAATAGAAATAATGGCATTTGATCATCCTGACACCATACTAAGCATGGTGTCAGAATGATTTCAGTGCTAGCACCAGCCATTCACCCAACAAATCCCCCCACTTCTGAATTCGCCGTCAACCCTGAGACTACATTCGCCCTCCCGATCCTTGGCAAAATTGTCCCCGAATGCCAGTTTGAAAATGTGGTCACCCTACTGCCCACTGACCCCACCCACCCACCTAAAAATATGCAGCTTTGTACTCAAGGGATATTTATCTTTCTACAACCTGTTATGAATTTGATTATCCAAAAGGAATACTGTTTTCAGATGAGAACATACCTCTTTACTTGTGTACTTTACACCTGCCTACCTCTGATCCAGTTCCAAAGGGGATTCATTAGACATGTGCAATTCGTTTCGTTTTTTTTTTTTTTCGTTTTTCGTTTTCTTTCGTTTTTCGTTTTTTTTTTGTTTTTTTTCGTTTTTTCCGTTCGTTCGTTTTCGTACGAATCGTTCGAATCTGAATAACGAATCGTTCGAATCGTACGAATCCGAAAAGCAACGAAAATCCGAAAAACCAAACAACGAAAATCCGAAAAACGAAAAAAGGAACAACGAAAATGAACGAAAAAATTTGTACATTCGTAACTTTTTTTTTTGTTGAATTGGTAATTTTCAGTGTCCCTTACAATGGTGCTGCTTAACGTGCTTCGAATGGATTGAACAAAAAAATTCGTACATTCGTAACTTTTTTTTTTTCGATTTGTAACTTTTTTTTTCGATTCTTAACTTTTTTTTTTTTTTTTGATTCATAATGAATGGATTGAACCAAAAAATTCGTACATTCGTAACTTTTTTTTCGATTCGTAACTTTTTTTTTTTCGATTCGTAACTTTTTTTTCGATTCGTAAATTATTAAAATGTAATAATAGCATACACATTACATAAAATTATGAATTATGCTCCGATTACGAATCTACGAATGTTACGAATGTACGAATAACTACGAATGCGTCCAAATTTCGAATAAACAAATGAACGAAAATTAACCTAACGAAAAAACGAATCAACGAAAAATAACTCTTACAAATGTACGAAGCGTTATGAATACAAACAACGACGACTTACGAATGTACGAATCGTTACGAATACAAACAACGACGACTTACGAATGTACGAATCGTTACGAATCAACGGAAACGAAAAAAACGAAACAAAAAAAAACACATTTTTTTCAGAAACGAAAAAAACGAAACGAAAAGAAACAAATTTTTTTTTGTTGTGCACATGTCTAGGATTCATCCTCATCTGTCTATGTGGATCTAATTGGAGGGCAAATGCACCTGGCTGTCTACACAGCAGAGCAGGCTGTGTCCCTGTCAGCTCTGCATAAACTGAGTGGACATGGACCTTTCATCCGCCCGATCAGAGAGGGCCGTAACGAAAATGGAACGCAGGGCAATGTAGGGGAGGGCCGGACATGACTGTGTGTCTAGGACACACAGGGGGTGAGTTAAGGGGTGTGGCCAGGCAGGGGCAGGCCAGTAAGACAGTGGGGGGAGCGGCCATATAAATAGGGGGCGTGGCTAAGGGAATTCAGTCGGTAGAAGAATCACACGAGGAGGCAGTTTTTTCCCACTGCTCCTCGTTTTCACCCACCCAAAATGGCGGACGTCCGGGACCTCGTGGCGCGGCTGAGAGCGGCGGCGGCTTCCAGAGGATCCGAGTGGCTTCAAGACCAGGTCGCGGCCGTGCTGGCCGAGAGCGGAGACCAAATGGACGGAGGACGGCGGGAGGCAAACATGCGGCGAGCGGAGGACGAACGGCGACCGGAGGACGGCGGGACTCAAGCACATGGCAGGATCTCTAGGCCGCCATCCAGGTACTCACCAGGGTCGATCGCTGGGCCCTAGAGGGTCACCAGGAGCCCGAGGCGGGAGTATGCGACCCCCCAGCTAAGAGAGCACAGAAAGAGCCTTCCGGTGGGCCCAGGCGGAACACACGCCGTGGGGTCCATGCGGAAGTGGGGGCCACGGGCCTGCAGGGTGCGGCATCCCCAGTCAGCATTAGGAGAGAGGACCAGGACACTGCTGCCCCTGCAGTTCTGAACGAGCAGAGGGGTGGAAAGGAGGGCAGACGCGCACACACAGCAGCAGCAGCAGCCAGGGAGGGGAGCATGGAGAGATCGGCAGGCCCATCCACAGTTGTGTCTCCCCCAGCAGCTCTGCACGAGCCGAGGGGTGGAAATTCTACAGCCAGAAGAGGGGCAGCCAGGAGGGGGGTTCCTGTACCCAGGAGGGTATCAGCCACGGCACCCCCAGCAGCTCAGAACAAGCTGAGGGGGGAGGACAGAAGGGGGAGCGGGTTGACGGCTGCAGCGGGACCATCGGGCATCTTGGCAAGCGGTATGGCGGGTAGGTGGACGCCACCTGGCGGAGAAGGACAGGGGTCACGGGCGGGAGTGGTTCCGGGACTGGCCCAACTGCACGGGACCTGGGGGAGCGGGGGGGCTGCGCGATGGCAGAAAGGCAGTGGCTAAGACTGCGGGCAGAAGGAGGCATTCGACATCCAGGATTCCCTCCCCAGGGGGACTGCTGTTTTTGTCCCAGCAGGAGAAAGCGATCAGGTGAGAAGCTGAAATATCAGAGGAGGAGGAGGTGGAACCCAGTCACCCACGAGCACCGGTGGAGATCGGCACAGCGGCTGTAGGGAGGGCGCCCAGTCAGCCCGGTAAGTCTAGCGATAATATTGCATTTACAGCTGCCTTACAAAGTTTACTGGGTGTTGTATCTGGGGGGGAGGGGAGGGCTGCACCTCCAGCGCCGCTGTTGGCAGCCACTGACCAACCGCGGGCAGGGAGTGGGACCACAGGTGGGTCCGGGGGTCAGATACAGGAGTTGTTAGAGGGTCTGCGGGCGTTGGTGGGTCGTTTTGAACACGGCCAATCAGCCTCGGGGGGGAGGGGCAGGTGACGGCAATGTGGGAATTACTGGAGGGGTTGGGGCAACGTCCTCTGGGGGGGTGACGGACACAGCAGCCACGGATGTGTCACGGGCCACTGGGGCAGGTGAGGTGGTGGAGAAGGTGAGTACGGCAGAAAAAGGGGCTACGGAGACGACGGTTAGGGCTGACATCGTGCGGTTGGCGGATGCAGCTAAATGCTTAGTGTATGTCTCCTGCTAGGTGCTCACCTGAAGCAGGAGACGAGGGAAAAAATTTGGAAGGGTGAAAACGTGGAGATTTTCTCCTTATTGCCCTTAGAGAAATTTAATCTGGATAGAGTTAAGCCGGATGATACTAAAAAAGATGACGAGGAGAAGCGGAGATACCATTTGATTCCCATGACGTTTGCCAATTGGCTGCAAGCTTTTGCCATTTTGGCGGGGGTAATTGGCGAAAAGAACCCCGAACATTGTTCGGCGTTATTTTGTTATATGGGTGCCATAGGGGAGGTGTATCAGGTTTACGGAGGCGCGGCATGGCTACGCTATGACGAGCAGTTCCGACAAAGCAGGGCGGTTTGTCCCACGCTTCGATGGGATCACAAGGACATTAGTCTTTGGATGCGGCTTATGGCATCGGCGAAGACACCAGCGCAGCCGATTTATGGGGGGGCCGGAGGTAGTAACTCCTCGGGATCGCTGGCTGGAAGAAAGTGGGGAGTGTGCTGGCAGTTCAATGAGGTATCCTACAAGTTTGGAGGCACCTGTAAGTTTAAGCATGAGTGTTCAGGGTGTGGGGGGGCACATACATATGCCAGGTGATTTAAGAAAGGCAAGCGTACCGGAGAGCCTGGTAACAAGAGGGACGACTCCGGTGATGGGGGAAAGGATGCAGCCTTTTCTAAATAGGTACCCGGACAGGGCCGCGGCAGTATTGATTGGGGAAGGCTTCAAGTATGGGTTTCGGATTCCTTGTGCACTGAAGGTTATTCCCCCTTATGGCCAATAATATTTTCAACTCCCGGAATGTGCACAGCAAAAGGGAGGGCGGTCAGTCTACTGTTGGAGGATGTGGTGGTATGGGAGGACAGGGTGTCAGTGCGGCTGCAGAAGTCTAAAACGGACCAAAAAGGTGTGGGGGTACAGGTTTCTTTGTATGCAGTGGAGGATTGTTCAATATGCCCGGTTAAGGTGGTAGGGGATTTTGCGAGAATAAGACCGGGAGTGGGTGGCCCCTTTTTGGTCCACAAGGATGGATCCAATCTGTCAAGGTTTCAGTTTGTGGCGGTTCTTTGGAAATGCTTAAGGAAGTTGGGGATGGATAGTTCCGCCTACGCCTCACACTCCTTCCGAATTGGAGCGGCCACTGAGGCCGCCAGGTGTTGGCTGGATGAGGTGGATGTGCGACGGATGGGGAGATGAGAATCTAAGCGACCTAAATTCGGCCTCAGTTAGTTTGGGAATAAAAAAAAGTTTTATTTTGCCGAGGTGAGTTGCTTTGTGTTGTAGATATCTGCCTGTCTTAGCGTGGAACATGGTCGTAGAGAAAGTGCAAGTCTCTTACACTATGTTTGTCGTTTCAGATGGAAGGCTCCCACGCCTTATCTGGATTCTCGGACACTCATATGTGTGTTGGGGCGCACGGAGAGGGGACGCGAGACCAGGTGGGAGGCAGTTGGGAATTTCTAGAGGGGAGGCGACCATAAGGTGGCTGGGTAGACCGGGAATGATGTGGGGCAGGGTGGTCCCATAGGTGGAGCGATTTGCATGGTTGGACAGGCCGCCTGCGGTACTGGTCATCCATGCAGGTGGTAACGACCTGTGTGTCCGAACAGTCAGGGACCTGATTGCGGACATAAAAAATGATCTGACCTATCTGCGTGTGACATTCCCAGACACTCTGCTGATTTGGTCCGACATAGTGGCTAGAACATCATGGCGTATGGCTCGATCCATGTATCGGATCAACAAAGCGTGGATAACAGTGAACAAGGTGGTTGGGAGGTGTGTGGCATGGCAAGGGGGGTTGGTGATTCGTCACAGGGAACTGGAGACGAACGTGGGCCTTTATTTGAGGAGAGATGGGGTCCACTTGACAGATGTGGGCATCGACCTTTGGTCATTAGGTTTGCAGGAGGGGATTCAGTCGGCCCTGCGGGTGTTGAGGTGTCAACCTTTCAGGCTATGGCGGTGTTTGTTTGTTGGTCAGTGACGGTAGCAGTTATATAGGTGGTAAATGTGTGGGGGGCTCATCAGTAGATGGCCCCTCCAGTGTAGTACATCAAATTTAATTTGATGATTACTCTTTGTTGCACTGCGGGAAAGGTGTTTGTCTCCGGGCGGTACAGGTAGAGGCCAGTTGGTTACGGTAAATCCCGCAGTGCCCCCTGGTGGTTATATATATATATATATATATATATATATATATATATATATATATATATATATATATACGCAGTTAATTTATATATATACATTTATAGTACTTAGCTCCGTCACTGACCAATAAATAGGGTGTAACTGATTGTTTATATTTGTTTATATTTGTTATATGTGTTGATATGTTATTTATCGTTATGGTATTTATGGTATTTATATTTTCAGTAATTGGAGTTATGTTTAATAAAAAGCTGTTGCGGCCATTTACTCCAAAGATGGTGTGGTCTATTATTTAAGGTTAAGTAAGGGGGGAGTATAGGGCTGTATCAGCCTGGGGGTTATTATCTAGGCTACACTGGTCAAGAGAGGGCCGGAACGAAAATGGAACGCAGGGCAATGTAGGGGAGGGCCGGACATGACTAGTCTAGGACACTCAGGGGGTGAGTTAAGGGGTGTGGCCAGGCAGGGGCAGGCCAGTAAGACAGTGGGGGGAGCGGCCATATAAATAGGGGGCGTGGCTAAGGGAATTCAGTCGGTAGAAGAATCACACGAGGAGGCAGTTTTTTCCCACCCTCCCTCCCTCCCTAATATAAGGTGATAGTTTTGGACGTGTTAACGTTTTTGTTGTTGTTTCAGGATCGGAAGCAGTTTTGTCGTCATGACAGCAAGTGGTTGGCGGTGTTTGTTTGTTGGTCAGTGACGGTAGCAGTTATGTAGGTGGTAAGTGTGTGGGGGGGCTCATCAGTAGATGGCCCCTCCGGTGTAGTACATCAAATTTAATTTGATGATTACTCTTTGTTGCACTGCGGGAAAGGTGTTTGTCTCCGGGCGGTACAGGTGGAGGCCAGTTGGTTACAGTAAATCCCGCAGTGCCCCCTGGTGGTTATATATATATATATATATATATTATATATATACCTATATAGATATATATATATATATGGGCAGAGGGAGTCTCCCGTACGGTCCGACTCACGGCCCCTGGAGGTGGGTACAGGAGGCACGAGAGTCAGGAAGGGTAAGGGAGCCTGGTAGAGGGGTTCCGGGTCCAGTTGGTGATGGAGGTCCGCTGGTGGCAAGGTGAAGTACTGGTATGCAGAGTTCACTAGTGGCAGGACTCACGGTGGCAAAGTGTAGTACTGGTATGCAGAGTTCACTAGTGGCAGGGTGAAGTACCGGTATGCAGAGTTCACTGGTGGCAGGGTGATGTAATGGTAGGCAGACACACGTCACTCAGCGGAAGAGGGATAGTGGTAGGGTTCCGGGTACAGGTGGTAAACACTCACTGTTAATCAGATGCGGTACTGGTAAGCAGGCACAGGTCTCTTGAGCAGGAGAGAGAGGTAGTTCCGGGTACAAGCAGGGTTCGGCAACGTTCAGGCGGCAAGGTACAGAGGAGCTGGCAGAAGAATGGTCAGGCAGGCAGAGGTCAAGAGCAGGCGAAGGTCCAAGGAATCCAAAAGGGTAAGCCGGGGTCACAAAGGTCAAACAAGGTATATCACTGGAGCAAGGTCTCTGGTAAGCTGAAGATCAGGCAGCACTAGGCAGCAGGTGCTGCCTGATTAAATAGGCCGGTTGGCGCCAACAGCGCGCACAGGTGCACGCAAACCACCGCGCGCGCGCCCCCGGACACCAGCGCGCACGCAAGCCCGCGCACAGGGACGCGCACGCGTCGGCGCGCACCGGCGCGCGCCAGCCAGTCGTCTGGAACCGCGATTTTCCTGACAATGCCCCCTCCTTAAGGGCAGCCTCTGGATGCCCAGTTGAGCCAATTTGGAGGCATGTGAGTTTTTGAAAGTTCGTAGTAACTCACCAGCATGCAGGTTGTCCTCAGGCTCCCATGAATTGTCTTCGGGCCCATACCCCTTCCATTTGATAAGAAACTGGATTTGGTTACGCCATTTTCTACAATCCAAAATTGCTTCCACCTCAAATTCCTCTTCGTCGTTGATAATGACAGGTTTGGGGGGACCGACCCTATGGCCAGCAAAGGAATTCGGAATCACAGGCTTCAAAAGAGTAACGTGGAAGACTGGGTGGATTTTTAGGGAGGTAGGTAAATCTAACTTGCGACATTGTTAATTTTCCTTTTCACAGGAAAAGGCCCCAAAAATGTAGGACCCAGGCCAACTTCAAATTGATAGTGGACAACCAGACCTGGTTACCGGGTTCTAGGATAAGTTCCCCGCGCCTCTTCCCATCAAAGGTCCTTTTGTAACTTTCCTGAGCCTTAGTCATGGTCTCCTGCAGCAACTTGTTGTTAATGGAGAAAAAGTCCAGGGTTTCGGAGACTGCGGGCATGGAACATTCAGGTATTGACCTAGGTAGGAAGGATGGATGGTAGCCGTAGTTGGCGAAAAACGGTGTCTGATTGATGGACGAGTGTAGAGAGTTGTTATATGAGAACTCGGCAATGGGAAGCAGAGAAGCCCAGTCATTTTGAGAGAAAGTAGAAAAACAGCGTAAATATTACTCTAAAGTTTGATTGGTTCTCTCAGTCTGGCCGTTTGTCTGCGGATGATACGCAGAGGAGAACGCTAACTCAATTTCCAAAGATCCACAGAGAGCCTTCCAGTATCTAGAGGTGAACAGGACACCACGATCCGAAAATTATATTTTTTGGAACTCCATTCAGCCTTACCACTTCCTTAATAAATGTTTGTGCCGTTTCCATAGCTGAAGGAGTACCCTTCATGGGCAGAAAATGAGCCATCTTTGACAGTCTGTCCACTATGACAAAGATAGAAGAAAAGCCTTCTGATGGGGGAAGTTTGACGATAAAGTCTATTGAAACTATACTCCATGGCCTTTCTGGGACTGGTAGAGGTTTTAATAGACCCCAGGCTCTTGTCCGGCTGGTCTTGTTTCGAGCACAGACACTGCATGACTCGACATATTTTTTACAATCCCTGGTCAGGTGGGGCCACCAAAAGGTACGTTGTAACAGATTAATTGTTTTTAGAGTGCTGAAGTGTCCTGCCAGTTTGTGGTCGTGGCATAATTCTAGTACGTGCACCCTTAGTTCTTCCGGTACCACAATTTTGCCTTCATGCCAGAGCAACCCGTCCTTAATGGAAACCCCATCCAGAGGAAGCATCCCAACGGAGGCCTGTTTGATCTGGGAAATTAGATCCCCTTGCAAGAGCAGGAAGTTCCCAGCGGGTAAAATGGTGTCAGGGAGTAGGGCATGCTCGGTATCCAGAAACATTCGAGAAAGGACGTCTGGCTTGGTGCTCTTGGAACCTGGCCGATAGGTTATATGAAATTGAAAACGTGAGAAGAATAGGGCCCATCTGGCCTGCCGGGGTCTTAGTCTTTTAGCTGTCCTTAGGTACTCCAAGTTTTTATGATCGGTGTACACCAGAACAGGATGTGCAGCACCTTCGAGCAAGTAGCGCCATTCCTCCAAGGCCACTTTGATGGCAAGAAGTTCCCTATCGCCCACGTCGTAGTTACGTTCTGAAGAGGTCAGTTTACGGGAAAAGAAGCCCATGGGATAAAGAAGAGCCTTGCACCCTGCCGCTGAGACAACACGGCTCCTACTGCGATCTCAGAGGCGTCGACCTCTAAGACAAATGGCAATGCTGGGTTTGGGTGTTTAAGGATGGTGGCCGAAGTGAAAAGTTCCTTGAGTTCCTCAAAGGCCAGTCGTGCTTTAGGGGTCCAGTGAAACCGAGTTCCCTGTTTGGTAAGTTCAGTAATGGGGGAGATGATGGAGGAAAAACCCTTAATAAATTTTCTATAGAAATTGGCAAAGCCAATGAAGCATCCAGGATGGCAGATACTTTATCAGGGTCCATTCAGATTCCATCAGCTGAAATGATTAACCCAAAAATTGCACACTTCGAATTTCAAAACTGCATTTTTCAAGTTTGGCGTAGAGCCCATGTTGTCTCAGATGGGTAAGAACATTTCGGACATGCCTGCGGTGGTCGGCCAGGGATGCGGAGAAAACTAGGATGTCATCTAGGTAAACAATGACGTACAGATCCAGATAGTCGTGGAAAATATTGTTGACAAAGTGCTGGAAGGTCGCTGGAGCATTGCACAGGCCGAATGGCATGACGAGATACTCGTAATGTCTGAATCGAGTACGAAAGGCCGTTTTCCACTCGTCCCCTTTTCGGATGCGGATTAAGTTGTAAGCTCCGCGAAGATCCAACTTTGTAAAGATTTTGTCTGTCCCCAACCTTTGAAAGAGTTCTGGCACCAGTGGAAGGGGGTATCTGTTTTTAATGGTAATTTTGTTTAATTCCCGGTAATCGATGCAGGGGCGTAGGGAGTGGTCCTTTTTCTCGACAAAGAAGATGCCTGCGCCGGCCGGGAATGTGGAGGGGCGGATGAAGCCTTTCGCCAGATTCTCGTCTATGTAGTCTTTTAAAGTGCCCAACTCCTGCTCAGTTAGTGGAAAAATTCTTCCAAAGGGTACTTCCGTTCCAGGTAGTAGTTCTATGGGGAAATCATAAGGCCTGTGTGGAGCAAGAGTCTCTGCCCCCTTTTTACTGAATACATCTACAAAATCCCGGTAGGGTTCAGGGATGGATTGGTGGAGTTCAGAATCAGTCCCCATACATAGGAGTGGAGCCGGTTTGCCGGAAGTCCTACATTGGCAGTTCTGACGGCAGTACTCAGAAGAGAACTGGACTTCACCTGTGGCCCAGTCGATGTTGGGGTTGTGGGCCCGCAACCAGGGCATTCCCAATATGATCGGAAAAAACTGAGATGGTATGACATCCAGACGTAGGAGCTCCTGGTGCTGAGAGCCTATAGTGGTTAATAAGGGCATGGTTTCATGGGTCACTGGACCGGAACTAAGTGTGGAACCATCCGCCAGGTGTACCGCAAGGCCCCGTGCTTTGGGTTAGAGAGGAATGCCATGGTTGGTTGCAAAAACTTGGTCAATGAAGCAGCTGCATGCTCCTGAGTCAATGATGACTGATACTGGAATGCTCCGGTCGGAGAGCTGCAAAACAACGGGGAGAGCCAGGTGAGTGCCAGTTGGAAGCAAGACAGGTGCACACAAGGAAGAAGAGAACAGGCACTTACGTGTCTTGTTGGGGCACATTCTTGCATAGTGTCCAGGTTCCCCACAGTATAAACACAGGTTATGAGCCCGTCTGCGCATTTTCTCTTCAGGAGTTAAAGAGGGTCTGAGCAAGCCAATCTGCATTGGTTCCGGAGCTCCTGGTGCTGGAGTAGATGATGCTGGAGGAACTAGGCCGGGCAGACCGGGTACTTTGGGGACCATCCAGAAGGGACGGGAAAGTCCGGAAGATCTTTCAGCCCGCCTTTCCCTGAGGCGGCGGTCAATTTGAACCGATAGGTTAATAAGTTCATCTAAAGTTTGAGGAATCCCCACCCGAGCCAGCTCATCCTTTAGAGGGTATGATAATCCTCTGCGAAATTGGTGGTGTAGTGCCGCGTTATTCCACTCTGTATCAGAGTTCCAGCGTTTGAATTCAACGGCATAATCCTCGGCCGTTCTGCGACCTTGCTGCAAAAAATGTAATGCGGTTTCGGCCGTAACGGCGGGTTGAGGGTCCTCATATAGTTGTGACATTGCTGTGAAAAAACTGTCAAGGGAGTCCAAGGACACGGATTTCTGCTCCAGCAGGCGGTGGGCCCAGGTCTGAGGTTCACCTGTCAGGAGGGAGATAATGAAGCCCACCTTCATAGCTTCCAAAGAAAAGGTTTGTGGCTGTAAGGCGAAGTAGAGCTCACAGGCATTGCGGAAGGCACGGAACTTACTTCGTTCCCCAGAGAACTTCTCAGGTATGGGTACCTAGGGTTCTGGAGGTAACATGACTACGGAGGGTGCCTGGGGGTATCCAACAGAAGATGCTACCTGAGAGTTAGAGGATGCAGACAGGGCCTGGACCTGTTCCTCCAAACGAGAGTAACCTTCCTGTAGACCTTTCACTGCTTGGGTAAGACCCGCTAGATGTCTGCACAGTTCGTCCATTTTTTTTTTGGGGGGCCCCCCCGGACCCCCACGCATGACAGTTCTCTGTGTTACGGGAGCCATCAATTCATAGCCGCGAGTGCTTTTAAATGCTTTTTTCCTGCAAAAATGACACTTTTTGCAGGGACAGTTCTAAGCACAGGAAACCTGCCCCCCTTCACAGGCAACCTATGGACACCCCCCAGATGTGATACTGCAATGCTGTACTAACAGCACGCACACACAAATCCCCAGAAATAGAGCACTTATTCTCAGCAGTCAGCAGCACACTGACACGCTGACACTGAAACACAATATGCGAGGCCGCCGCGAGCCCCTGAGCTATAATTGGCTACAGGCATCCTGCCTGTAGCCAATTATGGCTCTCCTCGCTGCCGGCGCTGTGATTGGCCAAGCATGCACTGTGACCCCGCATGCTTGGCCAATCACAGCGCAATGCATTGCGCGCCGCTCGCATCACACGAATTTGATGCGAGCGGCCCAAATAGTTCTGGGCTCTCCGGACATGGGTTTGAATCAAACACCGGGCCCATCCCTAACAGGGAGATAGAGGGTAGGGGGAAAGGGAAAGAGAGGGGGCAGGGAGAAAGAGAGAGAGAGAGGGGGCAGGGTGAGGGAGAGAGAGAGAGAGAGAGAGGGGGGAGGGGGACAGGGAGAGAGAGGGAGGGGGGACAGGGAGAGAGAGGGAGTGGGGACAGGGAGAGGGGGGGCAGGAAGAGAGAGAGGGAGGGGGGTTAGGGAGAGAGAGAGAGAGGGGGCAGGGAGAGAGAGAGGGGGGGCAGGGAGAGAGATAGAGGGGGGCAGGAAGAGAGAGAGGGGGCAGGGAGAGAGAGAGGGGGAGGGGGCAGGGAGAGAGAGAGGGGGCAGGGAGAGAGAGTGAGGGAGGGGGCAGGGAGAGAGAGAGAGAGAAAGAGGAGGGCAGGGAGAGAGAGAGGGGGAGGGGGAAAGGAAGAGAGAGAGGGGGAGAGGGGCAGGGAGAGAGAGGGAGGGAGGGGGCAGGGAGAGAGAGAAGGGGGGGGGCAGGGAGAGAGAGGGGGAGGGGGGCAGGGAGAGAGAGAGGGGGAGGGGGCAGGGAGAGAGAGAGGGGGCAGGGAGGGCAGGGGGAGAGAGGGAGGGGGCAGGGAGAGGGGGCAGGGAGAGAGATAGAGGGGGGCAGGGGGAGAGAGAGAGAGAGGGGAACAGGGAGAGAGAGGGGGAGGGGGGACAGGGAGAGAGAGAGGGAGGGGAGACAGGGAGAGAGGGGGAGGGGGGCAGAAAAAGGGGGAGGGGTCTGGTTAGTGACAGTGCTCAGCTCACTCACTTGGATGGTCCAGGGGGGGCTCACAGTCAGCGGCTTCCCGGCTTCACAAGCTTGCCCAGGCAGGCATTCTGGATGGAGCAGTGTGCGGATCTCCCCTCTTCTAGAGCAGCTGCACTGAGCTGGCTGTCACCCGCTGCCCCACAATGACACCAGGGATTATCCGGAGGATGGTACAGCAGCGGCCGTCGGAGGACTTCTGTCACCGCCCACCACCAGCGTGACCGTGACCTATCAGTCACCTATTACAGTAGCCAAAGAAAGTGCTCCAAGGCTCTGTGCTACAGGTGGTGGGTGGGCCAGCAACAATAAGAAGCCGCCCTCAGGACTCAGGAGGAGGAGATACAGAAGACGCTCTTTGGCTGCTCTCTCTCTCTCCCTGCTGCTGCGGCCGGAGGCGGAGGTGGGTGGACTCAGGGCGCTGTTGCTAAGCGCGAGGCGGGGAGGCCCTAGCAACCCATTTAGCAATGTTTATTACTGCGGCTGTGTGTCCTTATTTCATTCCGGGACACTGTATTGTCCAGGAATGAAGGTGCCCGGGACACGGGACACAGATATTAATTAAGGTACAATCCCGGGCAATCCGGGACACGTGAGCACCCTAGGGGGCAGGCTTGTATGGGGCCCAATCTAGTAGGCTGCATGGGGCCCTGTGATTTCTAACAGCAGCCCTGTCAATACCAGCAATTACCCCTCTGCATTGGGTCCAGTTTCCACAACAATAGCCTCCCAGAATTAAAGGCAGTTCCTGCTAAACCAGCAAATTTAAATCCGTCTATGGCCGGCTTAAAGTAGGTTCTGAGCATGTCATTAAATATTATCCTCCTGATGTTCTGAAGTACTCTATGTTCAATTTCCTACCTTCCATCCATCCATCCTGCTCCCACGCGACATCACTCGCTCTTCCTGGACTGGGACTGACATCATTTCAGCATAGAAGGACAGGACTAGCTTTCACCTGTCTGGCGGAGAACACTCCTGAGAACAATACACTTACATACACATTCCCTACTAAAGCCTTTGGCTCTTCAAGAAAAATGTTTTTAAAAAGGGGTTACATACAGCTACCAGCCTAAAATTAGAGAAATAGATTATATACACGCAGCAGACATGCACATGGTGGTTTCATATTGGGGGGAGGGGGTGTCTGTCAACCAAGGTACATGTGGTTGCAAATTGTGAAGGGAAAGGCTCAACCAACGTGTGTTAACTGTGGCCATATGAAGCCGCAGTACCACCTACGTCACGCTGCAAAGTCAGGGGGAAAGGCTGTGTCGGCGTCTGAACAGCTAGTCGCATTCGACAGCCGACATTTAAACCTACCTCATGGTGAGTGCAGATGGATGCTCGACACGTCAACGCACGGTGCCAACAAGTGACGTCATGCGTACGGCGCATGGGGCGTGGCGTCGATGCGCAAGGTGGCCCGACTGCAACGCCCAGACCATAGGGACGGGGGGATTAGGGAGGGCTCCGGAGCGCATCACAGCTCCGGAAATTGGAAATAACCACAATCAGCCAAAGACGTAAAACAATGCAATGCCCAAAGTGCTGACTCGATTCAGGTGCAGTCAATAGTAGTACAGGTAGTGATTATATGCTACCGCGGTAATATGCTTCCATCCCTAATATCATTAAGTCAATGCGGGGGGAGGGGGGATTTGGGACTTTATATGAGGCAATGAGTGCTTAGATTCATCTGCATCCATCCCTGGTAATGTATTGGAGAGAGGGCAAAAAATGGGACTTTATATGAAGCATAACTGCAAAGTATTTGTGCAAGGACATGTTTGACAATTCCTTATATATATATAAAGTGTTAGAAATAAACAATATACCATGGATAACAATAATAACAATTGGATATCTTGTATTTCATATATGGACACATACATTACAATATGATCCACAGGTAATAGATACATTGCTATGAGGTACACCATTAGAAATAACATAAATGATCTTCAATTGATTGAAGGATAAAACATTGTAGATAAAATATATGATCAGGGAGAATTTCAA
The DNA here is from genome assembly GCA_028564925.1 of Lithobates sylvaticus. Taxonomy (NCBI): domain Eukaryota; kingdom Metazoa; phylum Chordata; class Amphibia; order Anura; family Ranidae; genus Lithobates; species Lithobates sylvaticus. The sequence continues at coordinate 258,778,721 of CM053029.1, read as the reverse complement.
ACACATGCTTGCACGTAGTAGCATATGAGCGCTCTACGTGTTTCGTTGAGTCCATCCACTCATCAGGAGCAATTCCAGGATTAAATTATCTATAAAAAGATAAATGAATGAATGCAAGGTGATCAGGCACAGCAACATAAGGGCAAAGGGACAGAGAGGGGGAAAAAACAATGATTTCCACAACCACTATTACCTACATTGAAGCTCATACTTAGAAAGAAGAAAACGTTGACAATTGGGGGCGCTGTGGAAGCAAGCCTCCACCGGAGCTGAGGCAGTAATCTCCACGGCTATATTGTACCACAGTAGGTTTGAAGTGACACATCTATGGAACTGTAATCTCCAGGGTAACATGTGTAAAATATTTCCAGAGTACTTGAAAAGCCTCATAATGGGCCCAGCAGGTGTACAGACCTAAGAACTCAGCACAGGGTTGGAGGGAACCCCTCATAATGGGCAGAGTGGGTGTACAGACCTGGGAACTCAGCATAGGGTTGGTGTAAACCCCTCTTAATGGGCAGAGAGGATGTACACACCCGCTAACTCCTCGCAGGGATTGTAGGAACCCCTCATAATGGGCATAGCTGGTGTGCAGACATGGGAACACAGCACATGGATTGTGGGAACCCCTCATAATGGGTAGAGTGGGTGTACAGACCCAGGAACTCAGCACAGGAATGATGGGAACCACTCATAATGGGATCAGTGGGTTTAGAAACCTGGGAACTCAGCACAGGGCTTGTGGGAACCCCTTATAATGGGCAGAACTGGTGTACAGACCTGGGAACTCTGCAAAGGTTTGGTAGGAACCCCTCATAATGGGCAGAGCTGGGGTACAGACCTGGGAACTTGGCACAGGTTTGGTGGGAACCCCTCATAATGGGCAGAGCTGGTCTACAGACCTAGGAACTCGTCAAAGTAATGATGGGATCCAGTCATAATGGGTTGAGTGGGTGTACATACCCGTGAACTCAGCACATGGTTGGTGGGAACCACTCATAACGGGATTATTGGGTGCACATACCCGGTAACACAGCACATATTTGGTGGGAACCCCTTATAATGGGTAGAGTGGGTGTACAGACCCTGAAGCTCTGCACAGGGATTGTGGGAACCCCTTATAATTTGCCCAGCAGGTTTACAGACCTGGAAACTCAGCCTAGGGTTGGTGGGAACCCCTCATAATGGGCAGAGTGGGTGTACTGACCCGGGAACTCAGCACAGGGCTGGTGGGAACTCCTCATAATGGGCTCAGCAGGTGTACAGACCTGAGAACTCAGCACAGGGATTGTGGAAACCCCTTATAATGGACCCAGCGGGTGTAGAGAACTGGGAACTCAGCATAGGGTTGGTGGGAACCACTCATAATGGGCAGAGTGGGTGTACAGACCCTGAAGCTCTGCACAGGGATTGTAGGAACCCCTCATAATGGGAAGAGCTATTGTTCATACACATGAACTCAGCACATGCTTGTTGGGGACCCCTTATAATGGGCAGAGTGAGTGTACAGACCAAGGAACTCAGCACAGGAATGATGGGAACCCCTCATAATGAGATGAGTGGGTGTACAGACCCAGGAACTTAGCACAGGGATTGTGGGAACCCCTCATAATGGGCCCAGCAGGTGTTCAGACCTGGGAACTCAGGACAGGGTTGGTGGGAATTCCTCATAATGGGCAGAGTGGGTGTACAGACCTGGGAACTTAGCACATGGATTGTGGAAACCCCTCATAATGGGATGAGTTGGTTTACAGACTGGGGAACTCAATACAGGAATGAAGGGGACCACTCATAATGGGATCAGTGGGTGTAGAAAGCTGGTACCTCAGAACATGGCTCATAGGAACCCCTGATAATGGGCAGAGCTGGTGTACAGACCTGGAAACTTGGCACAGGTTTGGTGGTGGGAACCCCTCATTAAGGGCAGAGTGGGTGTACAGACCGGGGAACTCTGCACAGGGATTGTAGGAAAACCCCTCATAATGGGATCAGTAGGTGTACAGACCCAGGAACCCAGCACAGGGCTGGTGGGAACCCCTCATAATAGGCCCAGCAGGTGTACAGACCCAGGAATTTGTCACAGATTTGATGGGAACCCCTCATAATGGGCAGAGCTGGTGTACAAACCTGGGAAATCGGCACAGGTTTGGTTGGAACCCATGATAACAGAGTGGGTGTACAGACCCACAAATTCAGCACAGGGATTGTGGGAACCCCTCATAATGGGATTAGTGAGTGTACAGACCCAGGAACTCAGCTCAGAAATGATGGTAACCCCTCATAATGGGATGAGTGGGTGTACAGACCGGGGAACTCAGCACAGGGATTGTGGGAACCCCTCAAAATGGGCCCAGCAAGTTTACAGACCTGGAAACTCAGCCTAGGGTTGGTGGGAACCCCTCATAATGGGCAGAGTGTGAGAGTGTACAGAGTGTACAGACCCGGGAAATCAGCACAGGGCTGGTGGGAACCTTTTATGTTGGGCCCAGCAGGTGTAGATAACTGGGAACTCAGCACAGGGATTGTGGGAACTTCTTATGTTGGGCCCAGCAGGTGTAGAGAACTGGGAACTCAGCACAGGGATTGTGGGAACCCCTTATATTGGGCCCAGCAGATGTAGAGAACTGGGAACTTAGCATAGGGTTGGTGGGAACCCCTCATAATGGGCAGAGTGGGTGTATAGACCCTGAAGCTCTGCACAGGGATTGTAGGAACCCCTCATAATGGGCCCAGCAGGTGTACAGACCCAGGAATTCAGCACAGGAATGATGGGAACCCCTCATAATGGGATCAGTGGGTGTACAGACCCGGGGACCCCGCACAGGAATGATAGGAACCCCTCATAATGGGCACAGAAGGGGGAGAAGATACAGGAACTCGGCAAAGGGTTGGTGGGAACCTTTCAGAATAGGCAGAGTGGGTGTACAGACCTAGGAACTCGGCACAGGATTGGTGGGAACACCTCATAATGGGATGAGTGGGTGAACAGACCCAGGAACTCAGCACATGGATTGTGGGAACCCCTTATAATGGGCAGAGCTGTCTGTACAGACCTGGGAACTCAGCACAGGTTTGGTAGGAACCCCACATAATAGGCAGAGTGGGTGTACAGACCCGGGAACTAACCACAGGAATGATGGGAACCACTCATAATGGGATCAGTGGGTGTACAGACCCGGAAATCAGCACATGGTTGGTGTGAACCCCTCATAATGGGATGATTGGGTGTACATACCCGGGAACTCAGCACATGGTTGGTGGCAACCCCTCATAGTGGGCCCAGCAGGTGTACAGACCTGGGAACTCTGCCCAGGGTTGGTGGGAACCCCTCATAATGGGCAGAGTGAGTGTACAGGCACAGGAATGATGGGGACCCCTCATAAGGGGATGTGTGGGTGTACAGACCTGGGAACTCAGCACATGGATTATGGGAACCCCTCATAATGGGTAGAGTGGGTGTACAGACCCAGGAACTCAGCACAGGAATGATGGGAACCACTCATAATGGGATCAGTGGGTTTAGAAACCTGGGAACTCAGCACAGGGCTTGTGGGAGGAACCCCTTATAAGGGGCAGAACTGGTGTACAGACCTGGGAACTCGGCACTAGTTTGGTAGGAACCCCTCATAATGGGCAGAGCTGGGGTACAGACCTGGGAACTTGGCACAGGTTGGGTGGGAACCCCTCATAATGGGCAGAGCTGGTCTACAGACCTGGGAATTCGTCATGGGAATGATGGGAACTAGTCATAATGGGTTGAGTGGGTGTAGATACCCGTGAACTCAGCACATGGTTGGTGGGAACCCCTCATAATGGGATTATTGGGTGTAGGGAGAGGGGGGGGCAGGGAGAGAGAGAGGGGGCAGGGAGAGAGGGGGACAGAGGGAGGGGGGACAGAGAGAGGGAGGGGGGCAGGGAGAGAGAGAGAGGGGGAGGGGGCAGGAAGAGAGAGAGGTGGAGGGGGACAGGAAGAGAGAGGGGGACAGGAAGAGAGAGGGGGAGGGGGGCAGGGAGAGAGAGGGGGCAGGAAGAGAGAGGGGAGGGGGCAGGAAGAGAGAGAGGGAGGGGGGGTTAGGGAGAGAGAGAGGGAGGGGGCACGGAGAGAGAGAGGGAGGGGGGAAGGGGGAGAGATAGAGGGGGGCAGGGAGAGAGAGAGGGAGGGGGCAGGGAGGGAGAGAGAGAGGGAGGGGGCAGGGAGAGAGAAGGAGGGGGCAGGGAGAGAGAGAGAGAGAGAGAGGGGGGCAGGGAGAGAGGGGGGCAGAGAGCACAGCACATATCTGAAATGCATGTATTTTCAGTGCACGTTTTGTCACTTGGAAAAAACCGCCAGATTTATATAGGTTCATAAATAGGTTTATAGGTCAGGTACCCCCATATACAACCTAAATAAAGGTTTTTAACCCCCTGATTGCCCCTAGAGTTAACTCTTTCACCAGTGATCACTGTATAAGTGTCACTGGTGACGCTGGTTAGCCAGTTAGTTATTTAGTTATTTAGGTTCCCCGTCAGGTTTTTATATAGCGTCAGGCACCCCCATATATTACCTAATACAGGTTTTAACCCCCTGATTGCCCCTAGTTAACCGTTTCACCAGTGATCACCGTATAACTGTTACGGGTGATGCTGGTTAGTTAGTTTGTTTTTTATACTGTCAGGGCACCCGCCATTTATTACCCAATAACGGTTTAACCCCCTGATCGCCCGGCGGGTGATATCAATTAGGTTTTACGGTCAAATAAGGTCTGCGTCGCCCCAGGTTAGTGCCAGTACCGCAAACACCCACGCTCAAAGCATACACCTCCTTTAGCGGTATAGTATCTGAACAGATCAATATCTGATCTGATCAGATCTATACTAGCGTCCCAGCAGTTTCGAGTTCATATGTAGATGAGAGGGGTGTGGAGTGTATGGTGGGTAGTATGTACATTTGAGGGGTGCGGAGTGTATGGTGGGTAGTATGTAGATGAGAGGGGTGCGGAGTGTATGGTGGGTAGTATGTAGATGAGAGGGGTGCAGAGTATATGGTGTGTAGTATGTAGATGACATGGGGTGCTGAGTGTATGGTGGGTAATATGTAGATGAGAGGGGTGCTGAGTGTTAGGTGGGTAGTATGTAGATGAGAGGGGTGCGGAGTGTATGGTGGGTAGTATACAGATGACAGGGGTGCTGAGTGTATGGTGGGTAGTATGTAAAGGAGAGGGGTGCGGAGGGTATGGTAGGTAGTATGTAGATGAGAGGGGTGCTGAGTGTTAGGTGGGTAGTATGTAGATGAGAGGGGTGTGGAGTGTATAGTGGGTAGTATGTAGATGAGATGGGTGCTGAGTGTATGGTGGGTAGTATGTATATGAGAAGGGTGCGGAGAGTATGGTAGGTAGTATGTAGATGAGAGGGGTGCTGAGTGTTAGGTGGGTAGTATGTAGATGAGAAGGGTGCGGAGGGTATGGTAGGTAGTATGTAGGTGAGAGGGGTGCTGAGTGTTAGGTGGGTAGTATGTAGATGAAAGGGGTGCAGAGTGTATGATGGGTAGTATGTAGATGAGAGGGGTGCGGAGTGTATGATGGGTAGTATGTAGATGAGAGGGGTGCAGAGTGTATGGTGGGTAGTATGTATGTATTTAGATGAGAAGGGTGTGGAGTGTATGGTGGGTAGTATGTAGATGAGAGGGGTGCAGAGTGTATGATGGGTAGTATGGGGATGAGAGGGGTGCAGAGTGTATGATGGGTAGTATGTAGATAAGAGGGGTGGAGTGTATGGTGGGTAGTATGTAAATGAGAGGGGTGCGGAGTGTATGGTGGGTAGTATGTAGATGAGAGGGGTGCGGAGTGTATGGTGGGTAGTATGTAGATGAGAGGGGTGCGGAGTGTATGATGGGTAGTATGTAGAGGAGAGGGGTGCAGAGTGTATGGTGGGTAGTATGTATGTATTTAGATGAGAAGGGTGCGGAGTGTATGGTGGGTAGTATGTAGATGAGAGGGGTGCGGAGTGTATCCCGGGTAGTATGTAGATGAGAGGGGTGTGGAATATATCCTGGGTAGTTGTTATGCTTGCGTCTATCTAGCAAGATTACTCTGTGGTATAACAAGGAAGCTGAGACTTCTGCAGTGTATAGATGTGCTTTTTACTATACAAAGCTGCTGTACATACAAAACTATTACAATCTTAGGAATACAATACAAGACTGACAGATATCTATAACAAGCAAAATGCCTAGCAAATGAACAGCCTATGGTCTAACAGTACAAATACATTTAAAGGGTTACTTAACTTCTGTTACTGTATGTTCATGATCTCCATTGGCAATATTTCTTCATGGAGACCAGGTTCTGTCCTTCTATCTTCATGAGTGGCTTCTTCTAATCTTCAAAGCATGATGATGTGTTCTGATGTTGTTACAGCATCATGTGTGTCTCTACTCATCCATTTTATTTGTCACAGTTTGTTGACCAAAGTTAATGTTTATAGACTTGTTTCCATAACAACCGACTAAAAGTCATTCTTTTCAGGTTGAGAGACCCTCTCAACCTGTTTACTGTAGCTGAAGAGACAATGGACTGTTGCTAGCTACCCATTGTCTCCTCAAACCAATCCTGTCATCAATATAACAGTCATTCTTTTCAGTCTGAGAGACACTCTCAACCTGTTTACCGTAGCTGACGAGACAATAGCCTCTTCAAACTGTCAATTTGAATACAAGGATGTTATTTCGTCACGCTGCAATGTTAAAATGTGTTTAATGCAGCGCATTCTCTTTTTCTTTACAATGCAACGAAAATGTCCTATCGGACAATGTTGTCGGAATTTTCCGACCGTGTGTAGGCTCCATCGGAATCGGAATGACGTGTTTTAGCTGCTCAAAGAAGAAGTGACTCATATTCACACTGACTTCTCACAAACTTCTTTCTTTATTCTTTTTCATGATTTATTGGCTAGATCTTTTTTATTCGTCAGATCTTAAGAATGTTTTTTATATTTTTTGGAGGATTTGTCATTTCAATTTTTTTTTTTTTTTAATATTTCAATTTTTTTATTTTTAATACTTTTTTATTTTTTTTTTTTTTGGGGGGGGGGGTTTGTGTGTCTCAACTTATCCAAACACCATTATTATCATTTGTATTTGTAGCCTAAATTCACTAGGAGGTCGTTTGTTGTTGGTGCCCCTTGTTAATTGGACTTTATGATTTGTGAAATGTACCTGCCTACTCACAAATAAACTGTCATTGTTGAAAAGTAAAACACATAGGCAAGGATTTCTTGAAATCAAAAATACCTTTATTTAGGTCTCAGCAACAAACCAAAGAGGAACGCAGCGATGGAGAAACTTGGGAAATTTGCAAAGCCTTGGACCCCCAAGGCAAACATCATTTTTTTATGTTCAAAAATTGGTGGCCTGAGGAGTACGTATCTTAATAAGGGAGTGCTATCTGGTCCTGAAGTCCAAAACATCCGGAACTGCAGCAGATGCCATCTATGTCCCCAGGCTGTGGTCATACGAGAGGCTCCATCTTCTCTCAGACCAGACTGAATCCAGGTTGTCATACTCTGGTCTTCCTTCCACGCTTCCTTGCACGCTGTGGCTGTGGTGCTGGAGGTGTGGCAGAAGGAGGAGGAGGCGGAGCATGGTGACTCTCGCAAACATGTGTTGCTGGGGTCATCTCCCCAGCCACCCCCTTATTTAGTGCCTTGAGGATGACCTCCTCACACATGCTGCGTTGCCCCGCCTCCATATCCTTCATTTTAGTGGCAACCAAGGAGCCAAAGGCCTCCTCGTAGGTGGGTGTGGCATGTAGTGCCGCTGAAGCCTCCCTTATCAGCCGGAGCGCTGACTCACCCACCCCCCCCCTTTCTCGCCCTTTTGTAGGGAAGGCGGAGGGGAGGGACTTGGGATACAGTCAGGCTCCTAGGCCTACCCACCTCTTGGCTGCCACTAACCCCTGCCTCCTCCTGACTGCCACATTCCACAGCCACCTCCTAGCTCCCACATTCCACAGCCACTTCCTGTGTATGAAAAAGGGACATAGTTTGAGTTATTTGTTCATCAAACACACACAATTTTCATCTATTGACTGTTGCAAAATGTTTACAAATAGAAAACCATACAATTCTCAGCCCAGCAGTTTAGATTCTTGCCCCAAATGTCTCCAACACTACTGTCTGTTGATATGTCAAACACCTTAGGAAATAAGCAATTGGGGATCCTGAATTAAGTGAACATCATTAATTTTTCACAAAAATGGGTACAAAACTACTATACCTGGCTCAAGCTGGGCTCCTCCACCTCTTCCTGACTGGAAGGCCCAGGTTGCTCCTCGGAAGCCTCATCAGGGGTGGCATGCGTGGAAGGACGCATGGAAGGAAGACTCGAGAGTGACTCCCTGACATCAGCCTGGTCTTTGAGAAAATGGAGCCTGTCGTAGTACCAGAGCCTGGGGACATAGACCTGATCTGCTCCAGCTCCAGATGCTTGGGACTTCAGGACCTTATTGCGCTCCCTGAAATACGTACTCCTCAGGCTGCCAGTTTTTGTTCTTAACTTCTCAATGGTTGCCTTGGGGATCACCGGCTTTACAAATTCAAGAAGTTTCTTCATCGCTGCGTACCTCTTTGGTTTGTTGCTGTATTCCGGGTGTTTTGCCTGCCACAAAAGGGTCAATTCCCGATATTTATCAATGAAGAGGGGGAGAAAACTGACGTCATTGAAGCCATCCATCTTCTCTGCAAGACACAACACCACACAAAACACTAAATAATGTCAGGCTAAACTCTCCTAATCTTCTCCATAAATAAGCCTCAAGGTCTAAGCAGTCTAGGCTAGTGATGTACCAAGTTCAAATTGTACCTTCGTTATAGTGATCACCTCGTGCGTCAGCTCTCTCTCCCCTCGGCTCACAGATCGTCGCTACGACACACGCGTGTGACGTTTTATATACAGTGCGCATGCGTGAAACTCCGCCCGCCCCTGACGATCTTTCTCGTCTATTCCCCACCCCTTCTCTTTACGGCGCAGTGGGGAGAGCACATGGCGGGGACACAGCAGGTGCGCCCTAAATATTACAGCAACGAGGAGGAGGACGAGGAAAGGCCGGAGGCAGAAACGTCCCGATCCCGGAGGCTTAAATTTAAGGCCTCCAATATGTCTTTTGGAGAAATGTTGGAGATGGTGGACATATTGAAGAGGAGCGACTATGATGGGAAGTATGGGCCTTACCTCAACCCAAATGTCAGAAAGGCCAAGATCATGTCTAAAGTTGTGAGGAGGCTGTACAATAATTTTGGGGTACAACGATCCAAGGAACAACTGAGGAAACGCTGGTCAGACCTGAAACTGAGGGAGCCCGATCAGTACAGAAAGATCAAGCGAGTTCTTCAAAAAAGTAAGTAGTTGTCGTGTTTTTTTTTTTTTTTCTTGCTTGCATACTGCTCGATGTGGTTGTTTCTTTCAATGTTGTACATTTGAAAATGGCCACTTTCATGTTCGTGTGTCCATTCGATCGTACTCAACCTCGATCTTTCGGCCACTGTCATGTTCGTGTGTCCATTCGATCGTACTCAACCTCGATCGTTCGGCCACTTATAATACGATGTTTGGTGAAGTTTTTAGTGAAAGGAAGTTTGTTGTCAATAGAGATGTCATCAAGAATGTAAAGCTAATTTCTTCAATGTAAAGGAGAGGTCACTCAGTAGCTGTTTACCCATCTGGACTCTAGAGCACTAGTGCTGGGACACCCAAACCCCCTTTTTATTATGTTGTTCCACACATGTGCTCCAGTGGATACTATAGGGGTGTTTCCATCTGACAAACTTCAACCAAAAAGGTAGTAAGTTTTGCACCTTTACAAAGTGACTACATTGATGTTGTTGTCATTTGAACCTGGCCATGTTTGTGGCCACTATTGTCCGTCACTTCCAAGCAATGTTTGACATTTCCTATTTCTGCCCTCAATAGATTGTTGTGCTAAATATTCCTTTTGTACATTCTCATAGGGGAGCGAAGACTCGGGACGTCTGAGGACACCAGGAAACCCACACCTCCCAAAGAAGGGGAAATACCAACACCAGAAGCAGAGGAGGAGGAGGAAGGAGAGATCATCGAACTTGGAGAACTTGTCACCACAACAGGTGAGTGTGGGAGAACCCAGCTACTGGTAAGCTAATCAATGTATGCCTGCCTCTTTTACAATAGCCATTTTTTTTTTGTTTTTGTTTTTTTTAGGTGATGTGGATGTTGTGGAAGAAGAATCGCACTTTACCACTGAAAGTGCACACGTACTCATCGGGGAGATAATGGTGTGCAATCGAGATCTAGATGAGATCAAGAAAAACATCAATGATGTTCAACAAAAAATGAAGAACATCATTGATGTTTTAGCGAAAATCTGAAAACGCACAAAGTAATTATCACACATTTGTGGCTGTTTCTCACAAAAATTTTAACTTAATAACTGTGCCAAATTTGGAAGATGCACACATTGTGTCAACATGTGCTAGCTCCCATCATGGTGGATGAATGACAACGTTTTGGGGGTGCAACCACTTTACTAACTGCTAAAGTGGGTGAGGTGAAGGGGTTGCCCCCCCAAAACACGTCCATTGATCCCCATGATGGGAGATTGCACATTTGATCATTCTAGGCATGTTTTTTACCATCAAATGCCCATTTTGATACCCAAATTGTGTGCATGTTCTAAATTTCACTTTTCCAGTAGTGACACCCCATGTGATGAAGGCACGATCAAACACACTTTGAACATATAGTCATGTCTGATCTTGTCTTCACTTTTGAAAGTTGAACTTTGCAAGTTCAGTCTGTTATGTTTTGCTACATGCCTGGTTTTCCCAAATGTGCAATGTTAGTAAACAATGTTCTAAAGAACAAAGATGTTTTCAGTTTCCAAAAGCATTTTTGAAAGGCACTTGTGAATGTGTTGTAAGTAAAATTTTTACATCTAAAAAATGTGTGGCTTCCTTATTTCAAAACACAAAAGCATTATTTATGTCAAAAGTAAATGATTTTGGTGACAATGGGTGTTATTTACTAAAGGCTATTCCAGTTTGCACTGCAAGTGTATTTTGCAGGGCACTTTTGCAGTGCACTTGTAGTGAATAGTGGATTTGGCTTTTGTAAATGACACCCACAGTGCTTTGTAATAAAACACGTAGCACACCATTTTCGGGAATACACACATTTCTGTCATGGTGATGAAAAGGAGTATTTTGGGTGTCAGTTATGCACTACAAACCTTATCTAGACAAAATATTAGGTTTCACACACACAACGTGAGAAGATTATTTTTGGGAAGAAGAGACTGTAACCTCCTTTTGCCCAGAAAGTGCATTCCCACTGTTGAAGGTAAAGGGCCCAAATTTAAAAGACAAATAAGCTAGAACACACCTACAAGAAACACAAGCAGTAAATGACAAGAAATCCTAGATCTGGTTAAAAAATATATTTATTAAAAAATGCCTCTCACACATCGTCAGGCAGAGCAATGGCCCCCCTACCCACAAAGTAGTCCATATATCTCTCACGGACCTCGCGGGCATTTAGAGGGGGCAAGCCAGGACATGCAGCTTGAAGGGCTGTGAGGTCGGCATTGGAAGGCCCGTCCACATCCGGGCCAACGGGCACAACATAGTTGCTGCTATGTCTTTTGAGAAAGTTGTGCAATATGCAGCAGGAAAGAACTATGAGGTTGAGTTTATATTCTGCCAAGTTAATAGCCGTCAAAAAGAGGTGGAAGCAGCTGGCCAGGATCCCGAAGGTGTTCTCCACCACTCTGCGGGCTCTGCAGCCTGTAATTGAAGACCCTCTGGTCTGGGGTGAGGGTCCTCATCGGGAAGGGCCTCATCAGATGGGTTGTCAGTGCAAACGCTTCATCCGCGACAAAGACGAAGGGGAGTCCTTCAGCATTCTCCTCTGGAGGTGGCAAGCACAGACTGCCACTCTGGAGACGCCAGTAGAACTCCGTGTGCGCAATGGCACTACCATCCGAGATCAGGCCATGCATCCCCACGTCCACATACAAAAACTCGTATGTCGCCGACACCACCGCCAACATCACTACACTATTAAACCCCTTGTAATTATAATAGTATGACCCCGAGTTGGGGGATGGGACGATGCACCTCCGCAGTTAGGAAAGCCCCATGGCTGGCAAAGTGGGAGGCCACAGTCTGCCATTCCTCTGGCGTGGAAGGGAACTGTGGAGTCAAACAAGAAAAAAAAAAATTTGTCACTTTGCACATAAACATTGCAAGCAGATTAGACACTAACATCTTGGAACAAAATCAGACTTAAATTGTAACCTTGAAAGCATTTGCACCCCAAAGTACAAGGTCCCCTTAGCATATTACTCACCCCCCATCAACCCCCCCCCACTTTTGATGGGCCAATGACAATAACTAGGGGTTTGGGGGGGGGGGGGGATGGACAGGTAACCCTCTCCACTTCATTGATAGCCAAATGGCTCAATAATGTGTGCTATTTTGGCCAGACCCTCCTTACTTAACACTATTGGCAGCCCACAGGAAAGATAAAAGAAGCTTCCTAATCCCCCCCCCCCCCCCCCAAAAAAAAAAAATAAAGGGAAGCACATTTTGACATTCTGCAATTACCTATCAAGCTAATAATAGGAGGAAAATACAAAAAAAAAAAAAAAAACATTGTAAAGTATTGAGCCAGCCCCTTGCACTACATGCTTTGCTGAATTCATCCCTAAATATGACCACTATAAAGAGGTAGGTATATAGTGTGTATTGAGCTTGGCAAAGCCAGCAGATAGAGGATTGGTAGCATCTGACAGAGCAGTTGGGGGAGGGGGGTTCCTAATGAGTTTGGCACCCCAAAAACAAAAAAAAAATTCAAAGGGACTCTGCATGAAGTCAAACACACAGCAAACATTTGTGCATATTTTAGGGGGTGTTTGGGGGAAAACAATACTATGGAGCAGACAAAATACATTGCTTAAGTGACTAGGCCATAGGTGTCTATTGGGCCAGAAGAGCATGCTGGGGAGGTAAGTGAAGGGAAAAATGCATGAAGGACAAAAGGGGCACAGCATATTAGAGCATATTGCAATCAGGGTAATTAGGGAAGGAGGTCAAAAATACAAGACATTAGAAAACAGAGCATACATAGAAGGGAATAGTAAAGGAGAAATGTTACCTTAATATAGTCCTCCTGCAGGACCTGGATTATGGCAGAACAGGTCTCTGGAATAATGATTCCCAGAGCCTGGGGAGAGATACCTGTGGAGAACTTCAGATCCTGAAGGCTTCTCCCTGTCGCCAAGTACCTCAACGTGGCAACAAGCCTCTGCTCCGGAGTGATGGCTTGTCTCATGCAGGTATCCTGCCGGCTGATAAAAGGGGTCAGCAAAGCCAAAAGACGGTGAAAAACGGGGTCCGTCATCCGGAGAAAGTTCCTGAAATCATCAGGATTATTCTCCCGGATCTCACGAAGCAAAGGCATGTGCGAGAATTGGTCACGCTGAAGCAACCAATTCTTGGTCCACATACTCCTCCTCGCTCTGTTCATGGACGGGTCTTGGGTCAAAGCTACAAGCCCGACACCAAGTCCCTGTACAGTACGAACTCGGCGACGAGTACGTACGGGAAACATCGCTCACAAACGGTCGGCTGGTCAGAACGGACAAACAGAAAGCACCGATAAACAGCAAGGCCTGAAAGAACGAAATGAATACCAGAAACGAGCAGACAATAAGCAGTGAAAATCAAAGCGTCCTATATCAAGATATAGGCCGCAATGACCAACAAATGCGAACTGACTACACGCACTAATAAACAGATACGCACGACAAGCACAAACTGAAGAGCAGTAACGATCTGAGTCAGAAAACTGAGAAGCGCGAATCGTAAGTCCCCAAACTTCTACTAACACGCGATAAACACGGAATCAGCAGAAGGAGCCCAACGGGTGCCGGACGTGGTGCTGAACTTCCCTTTTCTAGTGTCACAGGTAGGGAGCTTCAGACAGGTTCAGGTTGGGGTCACAGGTGGGAGCTGAGACGGACAGCGCCGCATGCAGGCAGCTGTCCCCTTTAAATAAGGCCACTGGCGCCAAAGCGGCGCCGATCGCGCACGTGCACGCGCACGGGGGCGCGCGCGCCCGCTATTTGCGCACGGGAGCGCGCGCACGAGTCCCGCGGGCGCGTGCACGCGCCCGCGGCGCGCGCCGACGCGCGCGCCGGCGTTCAGAGGGACCAGGGCTGCCCAGGTGCCCGCGCACCCTCCGGCTAGGGTGCCCAGGGCGGCTAGAGCCCTGACATTGCCCCCTCACAAGGGGCAACCTCCGGGTGCCCATTAGGCGTTGTCTTTCTGGATGGGAAGAAAGAAAGGTGCGGATTAGTCTCTTGGCATGAAGGTTGCATTCTGGCTCCCATGAATTACTCTCGGCCCCATACCCCTTCCACTTGATCAGGAACTGCCTCTCCCCCCTACGTCTCCTGCAATCAAGGATGGCCTCTACCTCGTACTCCTCATTACCTTGGACCAGGACAGGTCCGGGTGGGTTTGTACCCCTATCAGGGAAGGGATCGGGCACAGCGGGTTTCAGGAGAGAAACGTGGAAGACTGGGTGGACTCTCATAGAGTCGGGCAGGGACAGCTCATAGGAAACTTCATTGATCCTCCTCTTCACAGGGAAAGGTCCTAAGAACTTGGGAGCAAGCTTCTTAGAGGGACAAGCAAGTCTAAGGTTAGTTGTAGCTAGCCATACCTGGTCGCCCACCTGCAAGTTCAGCTCACCCCTCCTCTTCCGATCGAAGAATCTTTTGCTGTCCTCCTGTGCCTTGGTGATTGCCTCCTGAAGAATCCTGTTGTTGCGGCTGAGGAACGAAGCTGTATCCTGGACTGCCGGGACTGAAGATTCTGGGAGAAAGTCAGGGAGAAAAGACAAGTGAAAACCGTAGTTGGCAAAAAATGGGGATTGACCTGTGGCTGAATGACTGGCATTATTATAAGAGAATTCAGCTAGGGGTAATAGGGACACCCAATCGTCCTGTACAAAGGACGTGAAGCACCTTATGTATTGCTCTAAAGTCTGGTTGGTGCGTTCCGTCTGCCCATTAGTTTGGGGGTGGTATGCAGAAGAAAGGGCCAGCTCAATCTTAAGGATCTCACAAAGGGCCCTCCAAAAACGGGACGTGAACTGGACCCCCCTATCTGATACTATATTGGCCGGAACCCCATGTAACCTGACTATCTCCTTAATAAAAAGATGGGCAGTCTCTGTGGCAGATGGTGTTCCCCTTAAAGGCAAAAAGTGGGCCATTTTGGACAGCCGGTCCACTACTACAAAAATAGCAGAGCACCCCTCTGAGCACGGAAGCTCGACTATAAAGTCCATGGACAACATTCGCCAAGGTCGATCAGGTGCAGGAAGAGGCTTCAAAAGTCCCCAAGCTCGGTTCCTAGACGTCTTGCTGCGGTTACAAACAGGGCAGGAGTCAACATAAGACTTGCAGAATTCCTTTAGTTTGGGCCACCAAAAGGTGCGTTGCACCAACTCCACAGTTTTACGGCTCCCGAAGTGTCCTGCCAGTGGATGGTCGTGTAGAAGGGTCAGGACCTTCACCCTTACAGATTCGGGGACGAAGACTTGACTTCCCCTCCAGAGGAGTCCATCGCTGGAAGTTAGGGTGACCCCATGGGGTCCCTGGGAACTGGCGGATGCCTCCCGGATTTGAGATAGCAGATCTGGCTGTAAAAGTAGAAAGTTTCCGGAAGATAGGATGGTGTCTGGGGTGGTGGAGTCCTTGGGACTGTCAAACATCCGGGAAAGGGCGTCAGGCTTCACATTCTTGGAACCGGGACGATACGTAATATGAAAGCAGAACCTTGAGAAAAACAGAGCCCAGCGGGCTTGTCGGGGTTTGAGTCGCTTGGCAGTTCGTAAGTACTCAAGGTTCTTGTGGTCAGTGTAGATGAGTACTGGATGATTAGCTCCCTCCAAGAGGTACCTCCATTCTTCTAGTGCCGATTTGATAGCCAAGAGCTCCCGGTCCCCGACATCATAATTCCTCTCGGCTGGAGAAAGTTTCCGAGAGAAAAATCCCACTGGGTGCATGGCGTCTTTATTGCCCTGTCGTTGTGACACGACCGCCCCAACTGCCACTTCAGATGCATCGACCTCCAAGATGTAAGGGAGGGCAGGGTCGGGGTGACTGAGGATAGGGGCGGAGGTAAACAGTCTCTTAAGCTGATCAAAGGCCCCTTGAGCTTCCGGGCCCCAGTGGAAGCGTGTGCCCTGCTTGGTCAGCTGGGTGATGGGGGTGATGATAGCAGAGAACCCCTTAATAAACTTCCTGTAGAAGTTTGCAAATCCTACGAACCGTTGGATTCCTTTTTTATCTACAGGTGCTGGCCAGTCAAGAACGGCGGACACCTTCTGAGGGTCCATTCTAATGCCTGCCGGGGAGATTTCAAGTCCCAAAAACTGGATTTCCTGCTGCTCAAATTCGCACTTCTCGGCCTTTGCATACAGGCCGTGCCGTCGGAGTCGAAGGAGTACCTTGCCCACATGCCCACGATGTTGTTCAAGGGTTTGGGAGAAAATCAAGATGTCGTCCAGATAGACAATCACGAAAATGTCCAAATAGTCTCTGAGTACATCATTGATGAAATGCTGGAACGTGGCCGGGGCATTACAGAGCCCGAAGGGCATGACCAAGTACTCATAGTGGCCGAAACGAGTCCGGAAAGCCGTCTTCCACTCGTCCTCGGCCCGAATGCGGACCAAATTGTATGCACCCCTGAGGTCCAATTTGGTGAAAACCGTTGCCGATCTTAGCTTCTGAAAGAGCTCAGGGATTAAGGGCAGGGGGTACCGATTCTTGACCGTTATTTTATTGAGCTCCCGGTAGTCCACACAGGGCCTCAAGGACTGATCCTTCTTGGTGACGAAGAAGATGCCTGCGCCAGCAGGAGAGGTGGAATGGCGGATGAACCCCTTCTTTAAGTTTTCGGCAATGTAGGTCTTCAGGGCCTCTTGTTCTTTCTCGGAGAGAGGAAAAATGCGACCGAAGGGAATTTCAGCCCCAGGGAGGAGCTCGATGGGGCAATCATAGGGACGGTGGGGCGGAAGGGAGTCTGCCCCCCGCTTGCTGAAAACGTCCAGAAAGTCATGATAAGGTTGGGGTACAGATTGGCGTAGGTCTTGATCCGCGTCTAGGCAAAGCAAGGTAGAGGATGGTCCGAGGGTTGCAGGTAGGCAGTGTTCCTGGCAGTACCGAGATTGAAATTCTACCTCCCCGGTGGACCAATGGATCAGCGGGTTATGGGCCTGGAGCCATGGCATACCCAGGATGACCGGGAACAGGGGAGAGGAGATCACGTCCATGGTCAGGAGCTCCTGATGTTGAGGGAAAATTGTAGCGGTTAAGGGCAAAGTCTCTTGAGTCACCTGGCCAGACTTAATGCGGGACCCATCCGCCAGAAACACAGTAAGTCCTTGGGTCTTCTTCTGGAGCGGCAGGGCGTGAGTGTTGGCGAAGGTGGCATCCACGAAACAGCTACACGCCCCGGAGTCAATGATGGCGCTGGTGAGGATTGTCCTTCCCTGGCACTGCAACGACAGAGGAAGGGTAAGGTGAATAGTACTGGCTGGGCAGGGTGCAGAGAGAGGAGATACGGATGATAAGCACTTACGCGTCTTGACAGGGCAACCATTCACGAAATGTCCAGAGCCCCCACAGTACAGACACAGATTCAACTGGCGACGTCGGGCCCGTTCCTCGGGCGTCAAGGGGGCACGTAGAAGACCAATCTGCATCGGTTCGGAACCATCTGAAGCAGGTCCCACGGGAGGTGTAGAGGGAGCAGGTAGGTAGCGAGTGGCAGGAACAGGAGCCCTAGCGACCATCCAAGCTGGGCGACTGGGCAAAGCAGAGCGTTCAGCTCGGCGCTCCCGTAGGCGACGGTCCAATTGGATTGTCAGAGTGACAAGGTCCTCAAGATCCTCAGGAACTCCTACACGGGCCAGTTCGTCTTTCAACCCCTCTGAGAGGCCCATGCGGAACTGGTGTCTGAGGGCTGCATTGTTCCATTGAGTATCCGCGCTCCAGCGCCTAAAGTCCGTGATATAGTCCTCAGCCGTCCTGCGGCCTTGCTGGAGCGCGGATAGGGCAGATTCAGCTGTAGCCGTGCGTTGAGGGTCGTCATACAACTGTGCCATTGCCTGGAAGAAGGCGGCTAAGGACTGGGTCATGACACTGTTGGTTCCCAGAAGACGGTGGGCCCAGGACTGGGGTTCTCCTTGTAGAAGGGACACCACGAATCCCACCTTGGTGACTTCCAGGGAGAAGGTCCGGGGTTGCAGGGCAAAGTAAAGCTGGCAGGCATCTCGGAAAGCTTGAAACTTGGACCGGTCGCCCGAGAACCTTTCTGGGATAGGTACTCTAGGTTCAGGGGGAAGCATCACCACTGTTGGTTGGGAGGCAGGTTGCACTGGTGGTGGAGGTGCAGCAGCCATGGGGCTGGCAAGTTGTTGAACTTGGCCTTCCAGCTTGGTGTATCCCTCCTGCAGGGATTTCACGGCTTGTGTGAGGGCTGCCAGGTGGGAGCACATTTCCCGCATGGTTGAGGCTCCATCCGCAGGCTCAGTCATATTGGCTGTCCGTACTGTTAGGTACCTGGTAGTGCTGAGCTTGACTTGATGGTTGGAGACCTCTCTTACAACTCTGGTTCAGGGCCTGCTGGATTGGGGACAGCGTAGCCGTGAACTCAGCGGGTAGGAGTGTCCGTGTGGATGCAGCAGGCTGATGCAGGGTAGATGCAGGGCTTGCTCAGAGGGTAGGTCTGCAGATGAAGGTTCGGCAGGAAACCAGGAGGCAGGAGGTAAACCGACAACAGGAGCAGCAGCAGACGGCTGAAGTAGCTGACAGCAACGGCAGGAGATCAGCAGATGACGGCAGCAGCGAAGACCTGTGCAGGGACACTGGAGCAGGGATGGTCAGGCAAGCCGGGTCACAACAGGTAAGGCAGACAGGTATGGACGGCAGGCAGGAGGATGGTCAGGAGGCAAGCCGGGGGTTCAGCAACAGTAACACAGTCCAGAGCAGGGTCAAACAAGCCGGGGTCAAGGAACGGAGAGAGTAGCGGAGTCAAACAAGCCGGGTCACAGGTAGGGAGCTTCAGACAGGTTCAGGTTGGGGTCACAGGTGGGAGCTGAGACGGACAGCGCCGCATGCAGGCAGCTGTCCCCTTTAAATAAGGCCACTGGCGCCAAAGCGGCGCCGATCGCGCACGTGCACGCGCACGGGGGCGCGCGCGCCCGCTATTTGCGCACGGGAGCGCGCGCACGAGTCCCGCGGGCGCGTGCACGCGCCCGCGGCGCGCGCCGACGCGCGCGCCGGCGTTCAGAGGGACCAGGGCTGCCCAGGTGCCCGCGCACCCTCCGGCTAGGGTGCCCAGGGCGGCTAGAGCCCTGACATCTAGTCTCGTGGAAGACGGCTTACGTCACGGCGTTCTTGAAGACCGGAAATTCCGACAACTTTGTCCGACCGTGTGTACGCAACACCAGCATCGGACAAATTCCGACGGAACTAGTCATCGGAAAATCTGAGCGTGTGTACGGGGCATAACACTTTGCCCCCTGCCTGTACCCACTTCTGACCCTCCCAAAGAACATCAATAAGGAGGAGAGGAAATATACGGATATTTCCCAGAAGATCACTGCTGTTTATTTTGGAAGGTTTTATGTTATGTAGCCTCACTTTCCACTCTTGCTGAGAAGTATCCATTAACCAGTCAGAGTCCCAGCCACTGTCTTGAAGCTCATCTGCCAATGCAAATATAACTTCAAACCTTCCTGCCAGATTCCCTCTCATTCCTAGATAGGCTTCAGCTTCAGATACGTCACTCTTGGTTTCTATGTCATGGGAAAAAGTAACATGGTATCTGTTAAGCCCTGTTCTTTCAGGAACCTTACATAAATACTGAACTCTGCACTCCAGCTGTGGAATCTGTGCCCCAGCCCCTACCATCCTCTCATATGGTGTGCTTTTGGCTATTGGCCTAGAATTTAACAACATGACTGCCTGTGTGAGGACCCGATCCCACCCCCTTAGTGTATGTGTCGGTGTAAGTTTGCGTATCTGGTCCTTCAATAGCCCATTGTATCTTTCAATCAAACCAGCTGCCTGTGGATGGTATGGGATGTGGCACAACCAGTACACTCCAGAATCTTTGGCCCACTGCTGTACTGTTGATTCGGTGAAGTGTGAGCCGTTATCACTTTGGACTTGCTTGGGACAACCATAAGCAATGACAAGTTTCTGTAGTAGTTGAAGCGTTGCGGCTTGATCTGCACGTTTGCAAGGATGAACAAGCATAAGTCCTGAATAGGTGTCCACTGCAGTGCAACAATATCTCAGTCCATTGTTTCCCCGGGGCAGGGGACCGATGAAGTCAATCTGCCATATCTCTGCAGGCCTCTCACCCCTCTTAATCGACCCGGTGGAGTACTTTTGTAATGGCCATTGTCGCACTTCTCCACACACTGTACAGTTCCCTATTACAGTATTTATCTTCATGTCCATGGATATAGGCAAGCCTCTCTGCTGTGCCCATTCATATGTTGCTTTCTGCCCCAAATGTCCAGATTGCTAGTGGGCCCAGTTGGCCAAGTTCATCAAGACAGGATAAATTGGCACAACTGCCTTCACTTTGGCAATTTCATCTGCAACTCTGTTATAGTTCTCAAAGTCTGGGACTAGGGGCACATGTGCATCAACATGCCCCACTTTTATGGTTCGCGAGTGAGCTTCCTTCTAGATGTAGTCCCAGACTTCCTTGCCTCCCCACACCACCTTTCCATGAATCATCCATTCATTGGACTTCCACGTGGGCATCCAAGTTGTCAGTCTTTTAAAAACCACCAAGCTGTCAGTGTAGATAGTGACATGGGAAGAAGGATCCTCCTGAAGAGTCATCACTACAGCTTTCAACTCTGCATACTGGCTGGACCCTCCAATTCCGGTCTCCTGCAGGACTGTGTCTATACTTGGGTTGTAGGCTTCTGCTGTCCATTTACGCCCAGACGAGGCGTCTATGGCTGAACCATGCTGACTGCTTCATGTCTTCTGACAGAGACTCAAAGGGTGGAGCCTCTTGAATGGGGGATGACTGCAGCACAGGAATTTCTTCTTCTGGCCAGGTGCTGGTAAAAGTAACAAGACCTGCCAACTATTTTGAAATGTCTCTAACATCCCCAGCTGCAATACCCCCTCTTTCTTGAAGGTACCACTTCCATTTCATCAGTGTCTGGTTCTGGGCTACAGCTGCCCTAGTGGTCAGTCCATCATCTCTCACCCATCCTGCTATTGGCAATGCAGTGTGGATGGTGACTGTGTCCTTTCCTGTAATGGTCTCTACATGCTGAAGTGCTGTGTAGGCCCCAAACAGGTACTTCTCTAGGGGTGTGTATCTCTTCTGTGCCCCTGTAAGTTGTTTGGACCAAAATCCAATGGGTATTGCTCTCAGTCCTTTCTTTTAATTTGGCTGCCACAGACTCCAAGATATGGTACTATTCTGCTCCACTACATCCAGCTGAAATGGTACTCCTTGTCTCACGGGTCCTAATCTCTGATGCTGCAAAATAGCTTCTTTAGCAGCCAGGAATGCAGTCCGCTGCTCTGAACCCCATGAGAACTCAGTCTTTTTCCGGGTGACATTATATATAGGCCTCAGAATCAGTCCAAGATGTGGGATGAACGATCTCCAGAACCCCACAACTCCAATGAACTTCTGTGCCTCCTCTTTGGTAGTAGGGGGCGACAGAGCCTGGATAGTTTGCACAACTGTCTCTGGAATTTTCCTCTGTGGCCCAGTCCACATCATTCCAAGGAGTTTCACTTCTGTTGCAGGTCCTTGGACTTTGTCTTTGTCGATAGCCCACCCTCTGTTCTCCATGTGATGTATCAGCAGGTGCAGTGCTTCAGTTACATCTTCTTTTGTTCCAGAGACCATGATGTCATCAATGTAGTGGAACACAGCGACTTTCAAACTCAGGGTACTTAAATCTTGGGCAATCAGTCCATGACAAATCGTTGGAGAATGAACATATTCTTCAGGGAGCACAGTGAAAGTGTACTGGCGGCCGTCCCACACCATAGCAAACTGGTCTTGACACTCTGGGTCTAATAAAATTGAAAAGAAAGCATTAGCCAGGTCTATCACAGCATGATATTCTCCTGCATCTTTAGCAATTTTTTCAACAAAACAACTGGTACAGCTGGCTTCAATGGAGGTGCCACTTTGTTTAGACCTCTGTAATCCACAGTCATTCTATATGCCCCATCAGGCTTTTTTACTGGGAACACCGGAGACGAGAAAGGACTTACAGCAGGTCTAAGGATCCCTACTCTCAACAGTTCTTGAATAGTCTCCCCAATTTCTTTGTGGCCTCCAGGAAGTCTGTACTGCTTGAGACAGACTGGCTTCTTTGGTGGAGGAATGTAGACAGGGGTCCATTTTGCATGACCTCTGACCACAGCCTTCACCGCCCTTACCAGATACGCTTTATCAGGATACCCGAATGTGAATGTACCTCTTTCAGTCTGAATTGACTGACCTTGAAGTACATCCATCCCAAGAATATTTTCGGGTAACTGAAACCAAAACATTTGTCATAAATCCTGATCCCTTGCCAATAGCCAATTTCATCCGTATCCTAACTGCTGGTGTAGTTTGCCCTCCCAAACCTTCTACATAAATCAATTCTCTTTTGTGATGGGAAGGATTTCCTTGCAAAAGTGTAACTTCGGCTCCGCTATCAACTAAAGCCATTACATGTGTAGGAGAAGATGACTTCCTCCACCATACAGGGACAGGTGCATATGATACCAGGAGGTATGGGAGGTGAGGGAGGCAAGGGTGGGACTGCAAAGCTCGGAGCCAAACATACAGGAGGCTTCCGAAAATGTGATCAACTTCTCCAGCTCAGTGGTTATGTCTCGGGCTGCTATCTCATCTTTTTTTTTTTTTTCTCAAAAAGTATTTTATTGGTAAAAATACAGGTAACATACATGTTCATACAATAACCAGAACATACAACAAAAAGGGGAAAAATACAGCACACTTGTCATTCCAACATACCCATATTGTATAAATGACATTGTTTTCCTTACATACGGCTTTTTATTTTAAGGAGATCATAGGGCCCATTAGGCCTCCACATTTTTGCACCCGGGCATTCCTTTACCGTACTCTATTGTTATACACTTATACCCACAATTCTGACTCTTCAGCTCATTTCTTAGAAAAACAATCTGTCCATAACCAGCTTCAAGGGGGCTAACGCTGGGGCACACATGTACTTTTCCAAGCGTAATGTAGCTCCCATCTGGGCTATCCATTCCCGCAACCTGGGAGGGTCGCTTGCTCTCCAATGTTGAAGGATAAGTTTGCGTGCCTGGAAAAGAGCTCTCCCAATGGCCTTCCTAGGGTTCTCCTCAATTGGGAGATCATCCATTATGCCTAGAATACACACTTTTGGGTCTTGTGGAACCTTTACCGTGAATACCCCATTTATAGTTTCAATGACCCTCCTCCAATGGAGATGTAACTTGGGGCAGCACCACAGTAAATGAATGAGATCTCCGTGGTCCCTGGCGCACCTGGTACATTGATTATTTTCCCCAATCCCCATCTTGTAAAGTCTGACCGTATCAGGAACTAAAGTACTCACCGAGGCCAAGATGCCGAGAGCGGTTGCCCTTGCGACTCAGCGCCCACGGCCCCTGAAGGTGGTACAGGGGACAGTTGGCACCAAGAGGCACAAGCCACCTGTAGGGTAGTGGCTAGGCGTGGATCCAGGTATCACGGAGTAGAAGCTGGAAGACTGGTGGAGGCTCCAACACTGATGGGTGGACAGGCAGCAGGCTGAGGATCAAACACAAGGTAAGTTAGGTACAGGTTTAGAGGATCAAACACTGATGGGCAAGTCCAGGTAGAATGGTCAGGCGTAAGCGGAGGGGTCAAGGCAGGCTGAGGGTCAAACACTGAAGAGGCAGAAGCGGAAGTCCAGTAAACAGGCCGAGGGTCAAACACAGGAGAAGGGAGATACGGAAATCCGGGTACACAAGCCAAGGGTCAAGTCTGGAGAAGGCAGAGAGGTCCAAATACAATCCGGGGTCGGCAACGGGTAGACAGGTAGATACAGCAGGCACGGGTACAGGTACAAGGGAACAGCTGAGAGACGAACCAGCGTCTGTTTGGGTCCAGGGGCCTCTCTTTTATAGGCCGGCTGGAGGTCACATGGGACGTGCACTAGTGCGCATGCGCGCGCGCCGTTCAGCTGGGCCGCGAACGTGCGTGCGCCGCCACAGCGTCCCTCTGACTCTTGCTGTGCGCCGCAGCGCCGGAACTATGCGCCTGCGCACTGGGGCGCGCGGCGGACCAGGTCCCTGATAGACCGGCGTAAGGTGTACGCTCATAACAATGTACAATTGTGACAGTCGTTGTGCCGTGTTAAGTGAGCACCCTTGTATTCCATGCAGGGCCTCTGCCCATTGATCCTCCTCAAATGTTCCTACGTCCCTCTCCCACGAGGTAGTCACCTTTGCAGGGAATCCTGGCAAAAATGCGGTGAGTAGCATATCATATGATCTGGATATAAAGCCCTTGTAACTGGAAGCTTCTATCATATAGTGAAAGATTGGGATTGGGGGTTGTTTCCCGCTTGTGCCTTGATGGCATGCCTCAGTTGCAAGTAATGAAAATGCATAGAGTGGGGAACTCCATGTCTTTCCTGTAACTCTGCAAAGGAGAGCAATTTACCCTTAGAAAAAATGTGAGCTAAGTGGGTAACCCCGTAACGTTTCCAATGTTCCGCACAAGTCAAAAGAAGCAGCTCCCCGTAATACTGGTTGTTCCATATCGGACTGTATCCTGTGAAGCCTTCTACGTCTTGTAATTGGCGTTTTCTATTCCAGATTTTCTGGATCAGAGCATATGTGGGGAAGAGCTTATTCGACTTGGCGAACGATAAGGCCTCTAGACCCGTGACCACCTTATCCGAGCCCATGGTATGCCTTGAGAGCAGTTGTGGGATCCCCCACCTCTCTACCGCTTGATATGCCTCGAGCTATGTGTTGGAGTTGAGCAGCTAAATAATAGAGCCATGGGTTGGGAAGGGTCCTCCTGCTTCTTTAGGTTTCTGAAGCTGTTCCAATCTAATTCTGGGAGGTTTGTTGAGCCAGATAAAGGCTCTAAATAAGGAGTTGATGATTCTAAACATTTTAAGTGGAATTACCATTGGGGTGTTATGTAGGATATACAATAATTGTGGCAAGGAGATAATTTTGGTGAGGGTGTCTATCGACCGAATTCAGTGGGGCAGCGTGACCTTTTGTTTCAAATTTTTAACATGCAAATAAGTTGAAGGACCGCGATCGCTGTTTTTGGTGGACTTATTTCATGCAGAGTCATGCTCCCTTATCGGGTTTGCTTGCAGGCTTGACTCTTGGTGAGCTCGGATTACTCTCTTCCTAAAGTAGATTTGAAACTGCCGTGGGGGCGTTTAGATAGTAATAGATCACCTACAAGTGCCTCTGGCTAATGGCAGGGTCTTTGCCCATCGATTAGCCACTGTCAAAATTGAGATAGAAGATCTTATAGCTTATTTTTTGAATTAATTGAATTGTATTACTTGAATCCCCTATCAAGCTACGTTTTTATAGTCCTTTTAAAAAAATAAATAAATCAGGGTTGAACCACCAAGGAATATGTGCAATTACAGTCTTGACAGCTTGGCACGCATACATTTTAAAAATTCGTATGCTACGTATGTTAATTAAGCTTTAAAAGACATGGAAATAAGCCCCGTTTTTAAATAGAAAAATTACTGCCTGCAACAAACAGAACCACCACTGGATGTCACCCTTGTATTAAAAGTGAACTGATAGAATGATAAAGTCTGCATTGGGAAAATGTCCACCAGGTGTCACCCTCACATTACAAATCAAAATCTAATCCTACACACTGCACAGCAAGAAATTGCAACACCTGCAAACTTTGATGAAGTGCAATTGGGAAACTCTGTTTTACAGTTTTTCTCCATTGTTTTGGCTCATTTCTTCAAACAGAAATTACATTCTCAAAACAACATGGACAAATCTCCAAACCACTTGGCAATTGTTCACAACTGAATTGAATTTCTCATTCATTTCATCAAATTTCAAATGTCTCAGTACAGCTTTCAAATGATTAAGTACAAGTAGCCTACATTTAGCACAATTTCCAAGTGAATAGATCTTGTTGATCTAAACTGATTGTCAATTCTCAGTCTAATGGTTGTTCTCTCCAAAACGTGTCAGCGTCATTTCATTGTTTAAGTCATCACATGCACAATAGTCTGTTCAATTGTCAAAATTATTCTTGAACATAATAATACCATGAATACCATATATGAATCGCTTGGAAGATTTGATAAAATGATTACAGCAATTGACAGTCAGGTGCAACTAGAACTTGACTAACGAAGGAGGAGTTGGAGTTGGTCTCAGATGACCAATCAAACAGTATGTTACAGTAATTACCTGACAGGTGCTGTCCATGATTGTGAATGCTGCCAAACATGTATATATAGCAACTGCCTGCTCGAGGAAGAGGAAGAAGAAGAGGAGGAGGAGGAGTAAGGGTGCGTGGTGGTGGAATAGGGGGAAGAGGCCGAGGAGCACGAAGACACCATGCTGTCCCTGATGAAATTTGGGCTACAATTATAGACAATGTCAACAACCATGGCCTCACAATGGCAGAGGCAGGTCGCCGAGTGCAGCCTAATGTGCCTCGCTCTACAGTCCCCTCTATCATCCAAACCTTTTCGCAGGGAAAACAGGTATGTAGTCAGTCAATGATGGAATTATATAATGTATAGGACAGGACACTGTGCATAGAGCAACAAATATGTTTATTTACTTTATTTACAGTAGTATTCCAGTCACTGTGCAGTGATGCATTAGAATTGTGGTAAAGTTACTGTAAGTAAAACAACAATACAATTACATTGGTAACTCATTCTGTACGGTATACATAAGGTATAAATTACAAATGGAGCGTTGTCTTTTAAATTCTATGTCTAGGATTGGACGACAATCTGGCTCGGGTGGCCGAGGAAAACTTCTCAATGAACAACAAGAACAAGAGATCTGTAACATGGTGTTTGCAAATAATGCCATCCCATTGAGACAGATCCACACTGCAATCCTACAAGACAATGCCATATTACAAAATGTCAACTCTATATATCTCCACAATACCCTGCATATTGTGGAAGCATCAGATGACAATGAAGCAAATTTACAGGGTACCATTTGAGAGGAACTCTTACAGAGTGAAAGAACTGCGGTACCAGTATGTACATGTAAGTCAGTCACTGGTTGTCCATCAAGATAGCCTTTTTACAATTATCGCAAGCAGTGGTTCCCAAAATGTATTGGTTTCAGTACCCACTTTACTTGATTTCTGAATCCAGGTATGAAAGTATTACAGTAGTGCCTCCCATGTAAATCTATCTAATACTGTGGGTTTTACTGTAACATTTCAGTAAGTCTACTCGTTAATAATTTTTCCCCTCCCCTTTCTGTCAAATACCCCCTGTAGTACCTCCGCATAGGGTACATGTACCCCAGGTTTGGAACCAATGGAATACTGGCCAGTACAAGTGAACTTGTGTAGAACATTCTTATGTAACTGTCTATAACTGTAGTGTATGACTCTTCTGTATGACTGATTTGATGTTTTCTTTTTTTACTCTATTGTAGAGAATAATGGCATTGGAAGGAAACGAGACCTCTCACATACTCGTGTATGTGGATGAGGCTGGCTTCAACCTGGCCAAGGGCCGAAGACGTGGCCATAATTTTATTGGCCACCGGACCACGGTGGATGTCCCAGGCCAGCGAGGGGGCAATATAACTATGTGTGCTGCCATTTCTGAGACTGGTGTGGCCACTCACATCCCCAGTTTTGGCCCATACAATACACAGAAGCTCCTCGTCTTCTTGGACCACCTTCATTTGGATTTGATCCCTGGAAATGAGAGAGGTCTCATAGGGCCTCACCTACCACAATATCTAATTGTATGGGACAATGTGAATTTCCACCGTGGCCTGCTTATCAGGGCCTGGTTCACTGCTCACCCAAGGATGGATATGGTGTTCCTACCACCT
Organism: Lithobates sylvaticus; assembly: GCA_028564925.1. Taxonomy (NCBI): domain Eukaryota; kingdom Metazoa; phylum Chordata; class Amphibia; order Anura; family Ranidae; genus Lithobates; species Lithobates sylvaticus. The sequence continues at coordinate 258,750,534 of CM053029.1, read as the reverse complement.
TACTGTCCTTTCCTCAATCCTATTGAGGAGTTTTTCTCCGCTTGGAGGTGGAGAGTGTATGAGCATCGGGCTCAAGATCAGAGGTCCCTACTCCATGCAATGGACGCTGCCTGTGAGGATATTACAGGAGATCAGTGTAGGGGATGGTTGCGACATGCACGCCGTTTCTTCCCTCGTTGCATCGCAAGGGAGGATATACGATGCGATGTTGACGAGAATCTGTGTCCAGACAGACAGCAGAGTGTGGATGGGCAGGAGGACGAGGATGGTGGCCAGTGAAGAGATGTTACAGTAGTTGTGAAACTCAAGCTTTATTTACAGCATTTTAGGCTAAATGTAATTTTCCTTGTTTTTGGTTTGTGTTTATATTGCCAATTTGCCATATATTATGCTGTATACATTTTCATTTTACTCTGATGTATGGAAGTTACTTTGTGTGTGAATGATAATGGTTACAATACTGTAAAGTAATTTTTCCTTGGCAGTATGAGTGCAATGTGTGATGTCAAACCTTGAAGGCTACTCTTACCCTAAAATCTTTTCTTTTTTTTCAGTTTTATACACAATTGTATTCAGTTAGCTAGACCAAAACTTTACAGTAACCAGTGTCAATGAAGGACTGGGCTAAGACTGAAAGGTGGACATGAGGGGTATTTCAATGGTCCTCTGCCATAGAGACAAAACATCTAAACATTTTGACTTGCAGTGCTTACACAATGCCAAAGGGATGAAGCATTTTGGGGGCACTGACTGTTTGAATGAGAAAGAAATTTATTTTTGACACATGAGCGAACTGTTTTGGGAAAGATATGAGCTTTTGAAGGTGAACCATGGTGTTGTGCAGAACCATCCAGGTTATTTTGGCAAAAGCACCAAGAGAGTTGGGAACGTCTGGTCTGTTTCAAGAAATGAGTCAACGCAATTGAGAAGAATTTTTGCCATTTTGGGTGCACTGACTCTTTATATGGGAAAGGAATATGGTTTTGAAGCATGAGTGAACAGTTTTGGGAGAGATATGAGCTTTTGCACGTGAGTTATAGTGTTGTGCTGAACTGTAAAGCCCCATACACACGCGCGGATTATCCGAGGACCAGGTCCGTCGGACCATGTCCATCACACTTTGTCTGATGTTGGTTTTGCGTACACACGGTCAGACAAAGTTGTCGCAAAATCCGATCATTCTGAACGTGGTGACGTTTGTTGCCTACGACGGGACTACGTAGAGGCTAGTAGCCAATAGCTTTGGTCTTGTAATGTGATCTGAGCATGCGTAGCACTTTGTCCGGTCGGACAACCGTACACACGATCGGATTTGGTGTGATCGGACCGTGTTGTCGGCAAATCTTTCCAGCAGGACATAAGACTTTGTCCGTCGGACAATCCGACGTACACTGTCCGATGGTGCATACACGCGGTCTGATTTTTCAACAACATTGTCCGATCGGACAGAATCCATGAAAAAGTCCGACCGTGTATATGGGGCTTAAGACTGTTTAGCCAAATGATCTTAGAGTTTTGAGAATGTAATTTCTGTTTCAAGAAATGAGCCAAAACAATGGAGAAAAACTGTAACTCCGTTATAAATAACATAAGATAGATGTGTCCTTCACTAAGTTTAGTGCACCTATCTGTGAATATATTTATCTAGATAGATAGATAGATAGATATATATATATATATATATATATATATATATATATATATAATATATATATAATCTCTCTATTTATTAATATAATCTATCTATATAGATAATTACAAAGCTATTACATTGCATTCATTGTATAACTGTGCATTTATCCAGCAGTGACACCATGCAAACAGGGCTGTATAGCCCTCCCTCAATTATGTCTTTAAATCATTTAAGTGCAATCATGCATATATGTATAGTCACAGTCATGGGCGTCCGCAGAACTTTTTTCAGGAGGGGGGGCGGAATGGGCGTTTCGGCAGGGTCGCATTTAACCCTTTCTTCGACCGCTAGCAGGGGTTAAAAGCTCCCTGCTAGCGTCCGATGGTAAAGCGCGGCTAAAACTAGCAGCGCTTTACCGATAACGCGGCCAGATGGCAGTGTGAAATGGCTCTTGAGATAATTCAGCTTCACTTTGTATGGAAGTTACTCTCAGGCATACCATGCCCATATAAATATTGCCTAGAGAATGTACATCTTTCTATATTGCAATACAGTATAGGTTGTTTTCATCAAGATCAAAATATGGCCACAACAGATGTATTGCAATACATTGCAATATAGAAAGATGTACATTCTCTAGGCTATATTTATATGGGCATGGTATGCCTGAGACTGAGTAACTTCCATACAAAGTGAAGAAGATTATATAACACACAAATATCTTTTCCAGCAATAGCTTAGCTGTCCAACTTTCCAAGCAATATATATATATATATATATATATATATATATATATGTATCTAAATTCTCCTCCTAACTGGCACTGCTGTTACCTGTGGTTCTTCAGGATTTCCTCCTGTGATACGATAGGCCCAGGCACTGGCAGCGTATTCTAGGCCACTGACTGATTGGACACACCTATGGGAGGAGCTGGCGCCGGACGGATCTGCATAGCGACGTACATACACAGGCCAGGCAGCCAATCACAGAACAGCCGAGATGTCGAGCAGAGGCCCGAGCGGCAGAGCCAATACGATGATTGGGCCGGGGGTGAGGGAGGGAGGGATGGATGTCTGTATCTGTGATAAGTCGGAAAAGAGAGCAGCCCCAGTCCACGGTGGCCGCAGCGGCCATTGCAACACAGGGCAACTGTCTTCAACACCTTCTTACAATTCCAGGGGGGGGGGGAATTGCCCCCCCTTGCCCTATGCTGCGGACGCCCATGGTCACAGTGATGTAGTGCCTAGCCCTCTTGCTTAGCAGTGAAGAGGGTCACAGGTTTACAACCCAACCATGACATTAGCTGTCTAATTGATTGTCTAAACTTTTTTTTTTTTTTAAATGGCTATAGATGTCAAGCCAATAAATAATTTTATTGCATATAAGTATCTGTGTGTAGTCATAGTGGAGTAGTGGTTAGCACTCTGGTCTAGAAATTATGAGGGTCACTGGTTCAAAACCCCACCATGACATTAACAGTCCAATTCATTCTATAAGAATATTTTTTTGTATAAATGCCAATTTATGCATTTAAATCATTTTATTGCATATCTGTAGACATTTATATATATATATGGTCCCAGTGGTTGCCCTAGAAGCAATGAGGGTCACTGGTTCTAAACTATACCATGACACTACCTGTCTCTTTCAGTGTAAATGAATATATATATATATATATATATATATATATATATTTTTTTTTTTTTCTTTCTTTCTATGGTATATAAAGTGGTGTAGTGGCTAGCACTATTGCCTAGCAGTAGGGATGGGCCCGGTGCTCAATTCGAACCCACGTTCGAATCGAGCACCGGGCGTTCGCTCGCTCGGTGAGCCCAGAACTATTTGGGCCGTTCGCATCACATTCGTGTGATGCGAGCGTCCCCGCAATGCATTGCGGCTGGCGCAGTGCATTGCTGGCTGATGATTGGCCAAGCATGCACTGTGACCCTGCATGCTTGGCCAATCACAGCGCCGGAAACTAGGAGAGCAATAATTGGCTACAGGCAGGACGCCTGTAGCCAATTAAAGCTCAGGGGCTTTAGTACACGCCCCACCATTTAAAAGGCTGCCACGCCGTCGGCCCCGGTCACATGTGTTCCGGCTTTAGGAGAGAGCAGTCTGCTGATTCTGTCTTTGCTTGATTGTTATTTCTTTGCTAAACCATTGGCTATTTCTTTGCTAAACCATTGCTACCTGAGTCATTCATCATTAGTGATCGTTCATTGCTGCTGATTGCCCAGTTAGGGTGTTATTAGCTGCTGCTGGGGATTAGTCTGGTGCGTGCGTACTGTTAGTACAGTATTGCAGTAGCACCAACCGCAGTGCTGTTAGCACAGCATTGCACACCAACTTCTGTCCCATTCATATACTACCTATAGTGTCTTTGTGTCAGCAGCACCCATAGGACTTCTAGTGTGTTAGTGGCAGCACACAGAGCTCCTATATTTTCTTCTCAGCAGCACACATATACTACCTATTGTGTCAGCAGCACCCATAGGAGAACTTCTAGTGTGTTAGTGGCAGCACACAGAGCTCCTATATTTTCTTCTCAGCAGCATACATATACTACCTATTGTGTCAGCAGCACCCATAGGACTTCTAGTGTGTTAGTGGCAGCACACAGAGCTCCTATATTTTCTTCTCAGCAGCACACATATACTACCTATTGTGTCAGCAGCACCCATAGGACTTCTAGTGTGTTAGTGGCAGCTAGGGATGAGCCGAACACCCCCGGGTTCGGTTCGCACCAGAACCTTCGAACGGACCGAAAGTTTGCGCGAATTTTCGAACCCTATACGTTATAATGGACGCGAACGTTCGAAATCAAAAGTGCTAATTACAACGGCCAATATGCATGTTAATGTCATAAAACAGGTTTGGGGACCCGGGTCCTGCCCCAGGGGACATATATCAATGCAAAAAGAACTTTTAAAAACTAACGTTTTTTCGGGAGCAGTCAGTGAAATTTTCCTTTAAATATGGTACCTGGGGGGTGTCTAAAGTATGCCTGTGAAGTGGCATGTGTTTCCCGTGTTTAGAACTGTCCTTGCACAAAATGACATTTGTAAAGCAAAAAAGAAGCCATTTAAAACCACTTGCGGCTTTAATGTCATGTCTTGTCCTGGCCGCCATATGGCTGAAAATCCTTGAGAAAAATGGCATGGCTACCCCATCACCCCCCCCCCCCCCCCCCAGCCCCTTTGGGTCTTGTATGGATATTAAGGGGGACCCCGCACCCAAAATAAAACCCTATACCTACAACCCTATATACTCTGAACAGCAGTATATAGGTGGTGCAAACAAGACACGGACTGTAGGTTTGTTCTTAAGTAGAATCTGAACAGGTACATTATGAAGTGTAGCTCCATCCCAAAAAAATCTATTTTTAAGCTTTTTGGAGAACATAGGGAGGGGTTATCACCCCTGTAACATTTGCTGTCTTTGCACATCTGTTCAGAACATGTCACCTCACTTTCCGTCCCAATGACAAATGTTTTTGGAAAAGTGGGGTTTTAATTGAAACAAGGATTGGTGATAAAGCATCAGTAGAGAGGAGATACCTTTTTCCCAAATTTAATCTAACATGATAGAATTTCCCTTCCTAGGGGTAGATTTCCTCTCACTTCCTGTTTGCTCTTTCCGTTTGCAAGTAGGAGTCGTTTGTAAGTTGGATGTTTGAAAGTAGGGGCCTGCCGTATATACTCTGCAGAAATTTGCCCGATTAGATGTTGGTGTAGCCACAAGACTGGTGGGCACAGGAATGGGCCCTGCTGTGAGTTAATAGATCAAGATTTGTACTTGCATGCACCTGTTGAACCGGGCAGAAAAATTGGGCCTTTGGTGGTGGTGGTGGTGGACGGTGTTGCCACAAGACTGTAAGCCCTCACAGTTACTCTTGGTGGGCGCAGGAATGGGCCCTGCTGTGAGTTATTAGATCAAGATTTGTAATTGCATGCACCTGTTGAACAGGGCAGAAAAATTGGGCCTTTGGTGGTGGTGGTGGACGGTGTTGCCACAAGACTGTAAGCCCTCACAGTTACTCTTGGTGGGCGCAGGAATGGGCCCTGCTGTGAGTTATTAGATCAAGATTTGTAATTGCATGCACCTGTTGAACAGGGCAGAAAAATTGGGCTTTTGGCGGTGGTGGTGGACGGTGTTGCCACAAGACTGTAGACCCTCATAGTTACTCTTGGTGGGCACAGGAATGGGCCCTGCTGTGAACTATTAGATCAAGATTTGTAATTACACACCCCTGTTAAACAGGGGCTGAAAAATTGTGCCTTAGGCATTGGTGCTGGTGCCACAACACTGCAACCCCTCACAGACACTGTACTCTTAGCACAGCAATGAGACCTGTTGCAAAGCATTGCCTAAAAATTGTAATTACACGCCCCAACAGGGGCTGAAAAATTGTGCCTTAGGCACTGGTGCCACAACACTGCAACCCCTCACAGATACTGTACTTGGAGCACAGCAGTCACACGTGTTGCGAAGCATTTTTTAAAAAAATTGTAATTACACGCCCCTGTTAAACAGGGGCTGAAAAATTGTGCCTTAGGCATTGGTGCTGGTGCCACAACACTGCAACCCCTCACAGATACTGTACTCTTAGCACAGCAATGAGACCTGTTGCAAAGCATTGCCTAAAAATTGTAATTACACACCCCAACAGGGGCTGAAAAATTGTGCCTTAGGCACTGGTGCTGGTGCCACAACACTGCAACCCCTCACAGATACTGTACTTGGAGCACAGCAGTCACACGTGTTGCGAAGCATGTTTAAAAAAATTTGTAAGTACACGCCCCTGTTATACAGGGGCTGAAAAATTGTGCCTTAGGCACTGGTGTGGTGGCATAGATCATTGAGGAGGAGGAAGAGGATAGTCAGTGAACATAACAGGACAGTCACTCAGCATCAGCATAGGCAGTCTTGAAGGGATGTGACATTATAAATTATTCCGTTATATCCGCTTCAGGTGCCTGGTAGCTGGTGGTGATCCAAGACTGATTCATTTTGATGAAGGTCAGTCGATCAACCGAGTCGGTGGACAGGCGCACCCTATGATCGGTGACAAATCCTCCAGCAGCACTGAATGTGCGTTCGGAAAGAACGCTGGATGCAGGACAGGCCAGTAGCTCAATTGCATACTGTGCAAGCTCTGGCCAGTGATCCATCCTCAGGACCCAGTAAGCCAGAGGATTTTCGGTGGGAAAGGTGTCCAAGTCTGACCTTGCCCCAAGGTATTCCTGCACCATGTATATCAGACGCTGGCGATGGTTGCTGGAACCGATCATACCTTGGGGCTGCGGACTAAAAAATTGTCTGAACGCATCGGTCAGACATCCACCTTCCCCACCGCTCCTTCTGCTACTGACCGAAGCCTCAGCAACTCGTCGTCCAGGACCAGGAGTTTGTAACCTCCCAGTTTCTGGGAACGCGTTGCACAGAACTTTCTGCAAGGCGTCCCTGAGATGTCTCATCCTCTGCTCCCTCTGCGACGGCAAGATAAGGTCCTCAACCTTACCCTTGTACCGTGGATCAAGGAGAGTGGCCAGCCAGTAATGGTCCCTCTCCTTGATCCGAAGAACACGAGGATCCTTCCGCAGGCTTTGCAGGATCAGGGAGGCCATGCAGCGTAGGTTAGCTGAGGCATTCGGTCCGGAGTCTTCTGGGTCACTGAGGATGACATGATCGCCAGCCACCTCCTCCCAGCCACGTACAAGTCCACTGGTTTGTTGGGACTGTACATCATCCCTAAAAGACTGCTGCTGCTGATGCTGAGTGCCAGGCTCCACATCCATGCTCACACAATCCTCCTCCTCCTCATCCTCATCCTGTGTGATGGGTGGGACAGAAGGAACACTGTCCGGATAAAGGGGGCCTTGAGAGGCAAGGAAGTCCTCCTCTTCCTGCCTCTGTTCTGCCTCAAGTGCCCTGTCCATTATCCCACGCAGCGTATGCTCCAACAGGTGGACAAGAGGTACAGTGTCACTGATGCATGCACTGTCACTGCTCACCATCCTCGTGGCCTCCTCAAATGGTGAGAGGACAGTGCATGCATCCCTGATCATGCTCCATTGACGTGGGGAAAAAAAAACAAGCTCCCCTGACCCTGTCCTGGTGCCGTAGTCGCAAAGGTACTCATTGATGGCCCTCTGCTGCGTGTGCAGTCGCTGCAGCATGGCCAACGTTGAGTTCAACCTGGTGGGCATGTCACATACAGTGGTGTGAAAAAGTGTTTGCCCCCTTCCTCATTTCCTGTTCCTTTGCATGTTTGTCACACTTAAGTGTTTCGGAACATCAAACCAATTTAAACAATAGTCAAGGACAACACAAGTAAACACAAAATGCAATTTGTAAATTAAGGTGTTTATTATTAAAGGTGAAAAAAAATCCAAACCATCATGGCCCTGTGTGAAAAAGTGATTGCCCCCTAAACCTAATAACTGGTTGGGCCACCCTTAGCAGCAACAACTGCAACCAAGCGTTTGCGATAACGTGCAATGAGGCTTTTACAGCGTCCTGGAGGAATTTTGGCCCACTCATCTTTGCAGAATTGTCCTAATTCAGTTACATTAGAGGGTTTTCGAGCATGAACGGCCTTTTTAAGGTCATACCACAACATCTCAATAGGATTCAGGTCAGGAATTTGGCTAGGCCACTCCAAAGTCTTCATTTTGTTTTTCTTCAGCCATTCGGTGGTGGACTTGCTGGTGTGTTTAGGATCATTGTCCTGCTGCAGAACCCAAGTTCGTTTCAGCTTGAGTACACGAACAGATGGTCGGACATTCTCCTTCAGGATCTCTTGGTAGACAGCAGAATTCATAGTTCCTTTTATCACGGCAAGTCTTCCAGGTCCTGAAGCAGCAAAACAGCCCCAGACCATCACACTACCACCACCATATTTTACTGTTGGTATAATGTTCTTTTTCTGAAATGCAGTGTTCCTTCTACGCCAGATATACTTGGACACACACCTTCCAAAGAGTTCCACTTTTGTCTCATCGGTCCACAGAATGTTGTCCCAAAAGTCTTGGGGATCATCAAGATGTGTTGTGGAGAAATTGAGACGAGCTTTGATGTTCTTTTTGCTCAGCAGTGGTTTTCTCCTTGGAACTCTGCCATGCAGGCCATTTTTGCCCAGTCTTTTCCTGATGGTGGAGGCATGAACGCTGACCTTAACTGAGGCAAGTGAGGCCTGCAGTTCCTTGGACGTTGTTGTGGGGTCTTTTGTGACCTCTTGGATGAGTCGTCGCTGCGCTCTTGGGGTAATTTTGGGCGGCCGGCCACTCCTGGGAAGGTTCACCACTGTTCCATGTCTTCGCCATTTGTGGATAATGGCTCTCACTGTGGTTCGCTGGATTCCCAAAGCTTTGGAAATGGCTTTATAACCCTTTCCAGACTGATAGATCTCAATTACTTTCTTTCTCAATTGTTCCTGAATTTCTTTGGGTCTCGGCATGATGTGTAGCTTTTAAGGATCTTCTGGTGGACCTTACTGTGTCAAGCAGCTCCTATTTAAGTGATGCCTTGATTGTGAACAGGTGTGGCAATAATCAGGCCTGGGTGTGGCTAGAGAAATTGAACTCAGGTGTGGACAACCACAGTTATAGTATGTTTTAACAAGGGGGGCAATCACTTTTTCACACAGGGCCATGATGGTTTGGATTTTTTTCACCTTTAATAATAAACACCTTCATTTACAAATTGCATTTTGTGTTTACTTGTGTTGTCCTTGACTATTGTTTAAATTGGTTTGATGTTCCGAAACACTTAAGTGTGACAAACATGCAAAGGAACAGGAAATGAGGAAGGGGGCAAACACTTTTTCACACCACTGTATTAGGCGGTTCTTGGGCAGGTTCAGCTCCTTTTGCAGCTCAGTCAGCCGAGCACTGGCATTATAAGATCGGCGGAAATGCACACAGACTTTCCTGGCCTGCCTCAGGACATCCTGTAAGCCTGGGAACCTGCCCAAGAACCGCTGCACCACTAGGTTGAGGACGTGAGCCATACAGGGCACATGGGTGAGCTGCCCCTGTCGCAGGGCGGAGAGGAGGTTGGTGCCATTGTCAGAAACGACCATTCCTGGCTTAAGCTGGCGTGGCTTCAATCACCTCTCGGCCTGCCCCTGCAGAGCTGCCAGAACCTCTGGCCCAGTGTGGCTCCTGTCCCCCAAACACACCAGCGCAAGCACGGCATGGCATCTTTTTGCCTGCGTACTTGCGTAGCCCCTTGTACGCCTACGGAGCACCGCTGGTTCCGAGGACAGAGCACTGGAGGAAGAAGAAGAGGAGGGGGTGGAGGAGAGAGGTGTGTCACAACCAGTAGCAGTAGTAGCATTTTGGAGGCGTGGTGGCGGAACAACCTCCAACACTACTGCACCTTGTCCTGCATCCCTCCCAGCTGCCAATAGAGTGACCCAATGGGCCGTGAAAGAAAGGTAACGTCCCTGTCCATGCCTGCTGGACCATGAGTCAGCGGTAATATGCACCTTACCGCTGACCGCCCTGTCCAGCGAGGCATGGACATTGCCTTCCACATGCCGGTAGAGAGACGGAATCGCCTTCCATGAGAAAAAGTGGCGTTTGGGAACCTGCCACTGAGGAACCGCACATTGAACAAACTCACGGAAGGGGGCCGAGTCTACCAACTGAAAAGGCAGCAGTTGAAGTGCTAGCAATTTAGCCAAGCTAGCATTCAACCGCTGGGCATGTAGATGGCTGGGAGTGTACTTCTTTCGACGGTCCAGCAGCTGGGGCAGGGAAATTTGCCTGATACAATCGGACGTCGGTGTACTGCAAGTACTTGGTTGTGACACACCTAATTCTACACCTTCAGTCCTCTCAGAGCAGCTTTCAGAGAGGACTGAAGATGTAGTGGGGATGGAGATCCCAGCTGATGAGGAGCAAGGAGAGGTCCGCTTTGTTCTTTGGTGTGGGTCTTTTATGTGTGCTTGCCAACGAGCTGCATGGCAGGTCGACATATGTCTGCTCATGCTTGTGGTGCCCAAGCGGCTGATGTTTTGGCCACGCGAGATACGCTTGAGACAAATATTGCAAATAGCAGTGGTGCGATCTGATGCACTCGTCTCAAAAAAGGCCCACACCAAAGAACTTTTCTGATAACGTGCAGAGGCAGCGCCCTGCACAGGCGGAGCTCTGCGGTGTGGTACAGATGCTGTGCTGGCCTCTAGCTGGCTTCCAGGGGGCATCCTGCCTCGTTGGACATGTGACGCCGCATCCTCCTCCTCCTCGTCGTCCTCCTCATCCTCTCTCCCTTGAGGCACCCACGTGGAGTCAGTGACCTCATCATCCCCTCCCTCTTCACCACTAGAGCAAACCTGGCAGTAAGCTGCAGCTGGTGGAACAGTACTGCCAGATTGCTGTCCTTCAGCATCCCCTCTCTCTGCACGCACACTACTGATTTCCTCAAGCTGGGTATCATCATCCAACACCGTGCTCAAAGAGTTCGGGGGACTCCTCAGGAGGACATGGTGGGTCTAGGGAAGGGGTGGCTGATGATGCCATTGAGTACGCGTTGGCAGCTGCTCTGCCAGTACCCTGAGCCTGGGTGAGAGAGGATGAGGAGGATGAGGAGGGCTTGGTCATCCATTCTACCAAGCCTTCAGCATGATGCGGCTCCACATGTCCAGCTGCCGAAAACAAAGATGAGCGTGTCCCATGGCCACGTGCTGATGACGATGCACGACCACGGCCACGGCCACGGCCAGCACTGTTGTCTCTAGAAACAGAGCCTGCCTGCCCTGTGTTCTTGCCTCTGCACGCTCTGCCTCCCCTTGGCGGTCTTCCAGGCATTGTAGTCGGTAGTGTATATAGTATAAAAAAAAGAGCTCCTATGTGTGCTCACAACACACTGTAGGTCCTATGGGTGCTGACACTAACACACTATAGGTACTATGTGTGCTGCTGACAAGAAAATGTAGGAGCTCTGTTTGCTGCCACTAACACACTAGAAGTCCTATGGGTGCTGCTGAGAAGAAAATATAGGAGCTCTGTGTGATGCCACTAACACACTAGAAGTCCTATGGGTGCTTCTGGGAAGAAAATATAGGAGCTCTGTGTGATGCCACTAACACACTAGAAGTCCTGTGGGTGCTGCTGAGAAGAAAATATAGGAGCTCTGTGTGATGCCACTAACACACTAGAAGTCCTATGGGTGCTTCTGGGAAGAAAATATAGGAGCTCTGTGTGATGCCACACTAACACACTAGAAGTCCTGTGGGTGCTGCTGAGAAGAAAATATAGGAGCTCTGTGTGATGCCACTAACACACTAGAAGTCCTGTGGGTGCTGCTGAGAAGAAAATATAGGAGCTCTGTGTGATGCCACTAACACACAATTGAAGTCCTGTGGGTGCTACTGAGAAGAAAATATAGGAGCTCTGTGTGATGCCACTAACACACTAGAAGTCCTATGGGTGCTTCTGGGAAGAAAATATAGGAGCTCTGTGTGATGCCACTAACACACTAGAAGTCCTGTGGGTGCTGCTGAGAAGAAAATATAGGAGCTCTGTGTGATGCCACTAACACACTAGAAGTCCTATGGGTGCTTCTGGGAAGAAAATATAGGAGCTCTGTGTGATGCCACTAACACACAATTGAAGTCCTATGGGTGCTTCTGGGAAGAAAATATGGGAGCTCTGTGTGATGCCACTAACACACTAGAAGTCCAGTGGGTGCTTCTTGGAAGAAAATATGGGAGCTCTGTGTGATGCCACTAACACACTAGAAGTCCTGTGGGTGCTTCTGGGAAGAAAATATGGGAGCTCTGTGTGATGCCACTAACACACTAGAAGTCCTGTGGGTGCTTCTGGGAAGAAAATATGGGAGCTCTGTGTGATGCCACTAACACACTAGAAGTCCTGTGGGTGCTGCTGAGAAGAAAATATAGGAGCTCTGTGTGATGCCACTAACACACTAGAAGTCCTGTGGGTGCTTCTGGGAAGAAAATATGGGAGCTCTGTGTGATGCCACTAACACACTAGAAGTCCTGTGGGTGCTTCTGGGAAGAAAATATGGGAGCTCTGTGTGATGCCACTAACACACTAGAAGTCCTGTGGGTGCTTCTGGGAAAAAAATATGGGAGCTCTGTGTGATGCCACTAACACACTAGAAGTCCTATGGGTGCTTCTGGGAAGAAAATATGGGAGCTCTGTGTGATGCCACTAACACACTAGAAGTCCTATGGGTGCTTCTGGGAAGAAAATATGGGAGCTCTGTGTGATGCCACTAACACAGTAGAAGTCCTATGGGTGCTTCTGGGAAGAAAATATGGGAGCTCTGTGTGATGCCACTAACACACTAGAAGTCCTGTGGGTGCTGCTGAGAAGAAAATATAGGAGCTCTGTGTGATGCCACTAACACACTAGAAGTCCTATGGGTGCTTCTGGGAAGAAAATATAGGAGCTCTGTGTGATGCCACTAACACACAATTGAAGTCCTATGGGTGCTTCTGGGAAGAAAATATGGGAGCTCTGTGTGATGCCACTAACACACTAGAAGTCATGTGGGTGCTTCTGGGAAGAAAATATGGGAGCTCTGTGTGATGCCACTAACACACTAGAAGTCCTGTGGGTGCTTCTGGGAAGAAAATATGGGAGCTCTGTGTGATGCCACTAACACACTAGAAGTCATGTGGGTGCTTCTGGGAAGAAAATATGGGAGCTCTGTGTGATGCCACTAACACACTAGAAGTCCTATGTATCAGGGAAGTAACTTGGATCAACCTTACCATCTCCCTGCGCGCAGGCGCACACAAATGCACCATGGATTGCCACTCCAGCGGACGCACATTCGCGGCCCTACTCAGCGGTGCGCACGCGTACGCACAAGTGCACGCATAACGTGAATCCCCTGACCAGCCTATAAAAGGAGCCTTGGCAGACAGACAAGTTGCTGGTTTGTCTCAGCTCACCTGTGTTCCTCTGCTTCCTGTTCCTGTTTACCATTTCCTGTTCCTGTTTGCCATTTCCTGTTGTGACCCGGATCGTTTGAAGACTACGCTGAATCTCTCCTGACCTGACCCCTGGCTTGCTTTACGGACTTCCTGCTCTCTCCTGCGTTTGACCCTCAGCCTGCTCCTGGATTATCTTCTGCCTTCAGCACTTAGCCTTGCTGGCTCCTGGACTGATTACCTGTGTTTGACCCTCAGCCTGCTCCTGGATTATCTTCTGCCTTCAGCACTTAGCCTTGCTGGCTCCTGGACTGATTACCTGTGTTTGACCCTCGGCCTGTTTCTGGACTTTCCTCACGTGTTTTACAGACCTGCTTGCCACTTACCTTCTGGTCCGGTCCATCCTGCATGAGCCATCTTCCAGACCTTCACACAAGTCAGGTGTCCCGCTGGAGGCTTGTGCCTCTTGGTGCAACCCACTCCCTGTATCACCTCCAGGGGTGGTGTGCGCCGAGTCGCAACAGCCACCGCTCTCTGCATCTTGGCCTTGGTGAGTACCTCTTTGCTGATACTATGGGTGCTTCTGGGAAGAAAATATGGGAGCTCTGTGTGATGCCACTAACACACTAGAAGTCCTATGGGTGCTTCTGGGAAGAAAATATGGGAGCTCTGTGTGGTGCCACTAACACACTAGAAGTCCTGTGGGTGCTTCTGGGAAGAAAATATGGGAGCTCTGTGTGATGCCACTAACACACTAGAAGTCCTGTGGGTGCTTCTGGGAAGAAAATATGGGAGCTCTGTGTGATGCCACTAACACACTAGAAGTCCTGTGGGTGCTGCTGAGAAGAAAATATAGGAGCTCTGTGTGATGCCACTAACACACTAGAAGTCCTATGGGTGCTTCTGGGAAGATAATATAGGAGCTCTGTGTGATGCCACTAACACACAATTGAAGTCCTATGGGTGCTTCTGGGAAGAAAATATGGGAGCTCTGTGTGATGCCACTAACACACTAGAAGTCCTGTGGGTGCTGCTGAGAAGAAAATATAGGAGCTCTGTGTGATGCCACTAACACACTAGAAGTCCTGTGGGTGCTTCTGGGAAGAAAATATGGGAGCTCTGTGTGATGCCACTAACACACTAGAAGTCCTGTGGGTGCTTCTGGGAAGAAAATATGGGAGCTCTGTGTGATGCCACTAACACACTAGAAGTCCTGTGGGTGCTTCTGGGAAGAAAATATGGGAGCTCTGTGTGATGCCACTAACACACTAGAAGTCCTGTGGGTGCTTCTGGGAAGAAAAGATGGGAGCTCTGTGTGATGCCACTAACACACTAGAAGTCATGTGGGTGCTTCTGGGAAGAAAATATGGGAGCTCTGTGTGATGCCACTAACACACTAGAAGTCCTGTGGGTGCTTCTGGGAAGAAAATATGGGAGCTCTGTGTGATGCCACTAACACACTAGAAGTCCTGTGGGTGCTTCTGGGAAGAGAATATGGGAGCTCTGTGTGATGCCACTAACACACTAGAAGTCCTATGGGTGCTTCTGGGAAGAGAATATGGGAGCTCTGTGTGATGCCACTAACACACTAGAAGTCCTATGGGTGCTTCTGGGAAGAAAATATGGGAGCTCTGTGTAATGCCACTAACAAACTAGAAGTCCTGTGGGTGCTTCTGGGAAGAAAATATGGGAGCTCTGTGTGATGCCACTAACACACTAGAAGTCCTGTGGGTGCTTCTGGGAAGAAAATATGGGAGCTCTGTGTGATGCCACTAACACACTAAAAGTCCTGTGGGTGCTTCTGGGAAGAAAATATGGGAGCTCTGTGTGATGCCACTAACACACTAGAAGTCCTGTGGGTGCTGCTGAGAAGAAAATATAGGAGCTCTGTGTGATGCCACTAACACACTAGAAGTCCTATGGGTGCTTCTGGGAAGAAAATATAGGAGCTCTGTGTGATGCCACTAACACACAATTGAAGTCCTATGGGTGCTTCTGGGAAGAAAATATGGGAGCTCTGTGTGATGCCACTAACACACTAGAAGTCCTGTGGGTGCTTCTGGGAAGAAAATATGGGAGCTCTGTGTGATGCCACTAACACACTAGAAGTCCTGTGGGTGCTTCTGGGAAGAAAATATGGGAGCTCTGTGTGATGCCACTAACACACTAGAAGTCCTATGGGTGCTTCTGGGAAGAAAATATGGGAGCTCTGTGTGATGCCACTAACACACTAGAAGTCCTGTGGGTGCTTCTGGGAAGAAAATATGGGAGCTCTGTGTGATGCCACTAACACACTAGAAGTCCTGTGGGTGCTTCTGGAAAGAAAATATGGGAACTCTGTGTGATGCCACTAACACACTAGAAGTCCTGTGGGTGCTTCTGGGAAGAAAATATGGGAGCTCTGTGTGATGCCACTAACACACTAGAAGTCCTATGGGTGCTTCTGGGAAGAAAATATGGGAGCTCTGTGTGATGCCACTAACACACTAGAAGTCCTGTGGGTGCTTCTGGGAAGAAAATATGGGAGCTCTGTGTGATGCCACTAACACACTAGAAGTCCTATGGGTGCTTCTGGGAAGAAAATATGGGAGCTCTGTGTGATGCCACTAACACACTAGAAGTCCTATGGGTGCTTCTGGGAAGAAAATATGGGAGCTCTGTGTGATGCCACTAACACACTAGAAGTCCTGTGGGTGCTTCTGGGAAGAAAATATGGGAGCTCTGTGTGATGCCACTAACACACTAAAAGTCCTGTGGGTGCTTCTGGGAAGAAAATATGGGAGCTCTGTGTGATGCCACTAACACACTAGAAGTCCTGTGGGTGCTGCTGAGAAGAAAATATAGGAGCTCTGTGTGATGCCACTAACACACTAGAAGTCCTATGGGTGCTTCTGGGAAGAAAATATAGGAGCTCTGTGTGATGCCACTAACACACAATTGAAGTCCTATGGGTGCTTCTGGGAAGAAAATATGGGAGCTCTGTGTGATGCCACTAACACACTAGAAGTCCTGTGGGTGCTTCTGGGAAGAAAATATGGGAGCTCTGTGTGATGCCACTAACACACTAGAAGTCCTGTGGGTGCTTCTGGGAAGAAAATATGGGAGCTCTGTGTGATGCCACTAACACACTAGAAGTCCTATGGGTGCTTCTGGGAAGAAAATATGGGAGCTCTGTGTGATGCCACTAACACACTAGAAGTCCTGTGGGTGCTTCTGGGAAGAAAATATGGGAGCTCTGTGTGATGCCACTAACACACTAGAAGTCCTGTGGGTGCTTCTGGAAAGAAAATATGGGAACTCTGTGTGATGCCACTAACACACTAGAAGTCCTGTGGGTGCTTCTGGGAAGAAAATATGGGAGCTCTGTGTGATGCCACTAACACACTAGAAGTCCTATGGTGCTTCTGGGAAGAAAATATGGGATCTCTGTGTGATGCCACTAACACACTAGAAGTCCTGTGGGTGCTTCTGGGAAGAAAATATGGGAGCTCTGTGTGATGCCACTAACACACTAGAAGTCCTATGGGTGCTTCTGGGAAGAAAATATGGGAGCTCTGTGTGATGCCACTAACACACTAGAAGTCCTATGGGTGCTTCTGGGAAGAAAATATGGGAGCTCTGTGTGATGCCACTAACACACTAGAAGTCCTATGGGTGCTTCTGGGAAGAAAATATGGGAGCTCTGTGTGATGCCACTAACACACTAGAAGTCCTGTGGGTGCTTCTGGGAAGAAAATATGGGAGCTCTGTGTGATGCCACTAACACACTAGAAGTCCTGTGGGTGCTTCTGGGAAGAAAATATGGGAGCTCTGTGTGATGCCACTAACACACTAGAAGTCCTGTGGGTGCTGCTGAGAAGAAAATATAGGAGCTCTGTGTGATGCCACTAACACACTAGAAGTCCTATGGGTGCTTCTGGGAAGAAAATATAGGAGCTCTGTGTGATGCCACTAACACACAATTGAAGTCCTATGGGTGCTGCTGGGAAGAAAATATGGGAGCTCTGTGTGATGCCACTAACACACTAAAAGTCCTGTGGGTGCTTCTGGGAAGAAAATATGGGAGCTCTGTGTGATGCCACTAACACACTAGAAGTCCTGTGGGTGCTTCTGGGAAGAAAATATGGGAGCTCTGTGTGATGCCACTAACACACTAGAAGTCCTATGGGTGCTTCTGGGAAGAAAATATGGGAGCTCTGTGTGATGCCACTAACACACTAGAAGTCCTGTGGGTGCTTCTGGGAAGAAAATATGGGAGCTCTGTGTGATGCCACTAACACACTAGAAGTCCTGTGGGTGCTTCTGGGAAGAAAATATGGGAGCTCTGTGTGATGCCACTAACACACTAGAAGTCCTGTGGGTGCTTCAGGGAAGAAATATGGGAGCTCTGTGTGATGCCACTAACACACTAGAAGTCCTGTGGGTGCTGCTGAGAAGAAAATATAGGAGCTCTGTGTGATGCCACTAACACACTAGAAGTCCTGTGGGTGCTTCTGGGAAGAAAATATGGGAGCTCTGTGTGATGCCACTAACACACTAGAAGTCCTGTGGGTGCTTCTGGGAAGAAAATTTGGGAGCTCTGTGTGATGCCACTAACACACTAGAAGTCCTGTGGGTGCTTCTGGGAAGAAAATATGGGAGCTCTGTGTGATGCCACTAACACACTAGAAGTCCTGTGGGTGCTTCTGGGAAGAAAATATGGGAGCTCTGTGTGATGCCACTAACACACTAGAAGTCCTATGGGTGCTTCTGGGAAGAAAATATGGGAGCACTGTGTGATGCCACTAACACACTAGAAGTCCTATGGGTGCTTCTGGGAAGAAAATATAGGAGCTCTGTGTGATGCCACTAACACACAATTGAAGTCCTAAGGGTGCTTCTGGGAAGAAAATATGGGAGCTCTGTGTGATGCCACTAACACACTAGAAGTCCTGTGGGTGCTTCTGGGAAGAAAATAGGGGAGCTCTGTGTGATGCCACTAACACACTAGAAGTCCTGTGGGTGCTTCTGGGAAGAAAATATGGGAGCTCTGTGTGATGCCACTAACACACTAGAAGTCCTGTGGGTGCTTCTGGGAAGAAAATATGGGAGCTCTGTGTGATGCCACTAACACACTAGAAGTCCTGTGGGTGCTTCTGGGAAGAAAATATGGGAGCTCTGTGTGATGCCACTAACACACTAGAAGTCCTGTGGGTGCTTCTGGGAAGAAAATATCGGAGCTCTGTGTGATGCCACTAACACACTAGAAGTCCTGTGGGTGCTTCTGGGAAGAAAATATGGGAGCTCTGTGTGATGCCACTAACACACTAGAAGTCCTGTGGGTGCTTCTGGGAAGAAAATATGGGAGCTCTGTGTGATGCAACTAACACACTAGAAGTCCTGTGGGTGCTTCTGGGAAGAAAATATGGGAGCTCTGTGTGATGCCACTAACACACTAGAAGTCCTGTGGGTGCTTCTGGGAAGAAAATATGGGAGCTCTGTGTGATGCCACTAACACACTAGAAGTCCTATGGGTGCTTCTGGGAAGAAAATATGGGAGCTCTGTGTGATGTCACTAACACACTAGAAGTAATATGGGTGCTTCTGGGAAGAAAATATAGGAGCTCTGTGTGATGCCACTAACACACTAGAAGTCCTGTGGGTGCTTCTGGGAAGAAAATATGGGAGCTCTGTGTGATGCCACTAACACACTAGAAGTCCTGTGGGTGCTTCTGGGAAGAAAATATGGGAGCTCTGTGTGATGCCACTAACACACTAGAAGTCCTGTGGGTGCTTCTGGAAAGAAAATATGGGAGCTCTGTGTGATGCCACTAACACACTAGAAGTCCTGTGGGTGCTTCTGGGAAGAAAATATGGGAGCTCTGTGTGATGCCACTAACACACTAGAAGTCCTATGGGGTGCTTCTGGGAAGAAAATATGGGAGCTCTGTGTGATGCCACTAACACACTAGAAGTCCTATGGGTGCTTCTGGGAAGAAAATATGGGAGCTCTGTGTGATGCCACTAACACACTAGAAGTCCTATGGGTGCTTCTGGGAAGAAAATATGGGAGCTCTGTGTGATGCCACTAACACACTAGAAGTCCTATGGGTGCTTCTGGGAAGAAAATATGGGAGCTCTGTGTGATGCCACTAACACACTAGAAGTCCTGTGGGTGCTTCTGGGAAGAAAATATGGGAGCTCTGTGTGATGCCACTAACACACTAGAAGTCCTGTGGGTGCTTCTGGGAAGAAAATATGGGAGCTCTGTGTGATGCCACTAACACACTAGAAGTCCTGTGGGTGCTGCTGAGAAGAAAATATAGGAGCTCTGTGTGATGCCACTAACACACAATAGAAGTCCTATGGGTGCTGCTGGGAAGAAAATATGGGAGCTCTGTGTGATGCCACTAACACACTAGAAGTCCTGTGGGTGCTTCTGGGAAGAAAATATGGGAGCTCTGTGTGATGCCACTAACACACTAGAAGTCCTATGGGTGCTTCTGGGAAGAAAATATGGGAGCTCTGTTTGATGCCACTAACACACTAGCAGTCCTGTGGGTGCTTCTGGGAAGAAAATATGGGAGCTCTGTGTGATGCCACTAACACACTAGAAGTCCTGTGGGTGCTTCTGAGAAGAAAATATGGGAGCTCTGTGTGATGCCACTAACACACTAGAAGTCCTGTGGGTGCTTCTGTGAAGAAAATATGGGAGCTCTGTGTGTGATGCCACTAACACACAATTGAAGTCCTATGGGTGCTTCTGGGAAGAAAATATGGGAGCTCTGTGTGATGCCACTAACACACTAGAAGTCCTGTGGGTGCTTCTGGGAAGAAAATATGGGAGCTCTGTGTGATGCCACTAACACACTAGAAGTCCTGTGGGTGCTTCTGGGAAGAAAATATGGGAGCTCTGTGTGATGACACTAACACACTAGAAGTCCTGTGGGTGCTTCTGGGAAGAAAATATGGGAGCTCTGTGGGATGCCACTAACACACTAGAAGTCCTGTGGGTGCTTCTGGGAAGAAAATATGGGAGCTCTGTGTGATGCCACTAATACACTAGAAGTCCTGTGGGTGCTTCTGGGAAGAAAATATGGGAGCTCTGTGTGATGCCACTAACACACTAGAAGTCCTGTGGGTTCTTCTGGGAAGAAAATATGGGAGCTCTGTGTGATGCCACTAACACACTAGAAGTCCTGTGGGTGCTTCTGGGAAGAAAATATGGGAGCTCTGTGTGATGCCACTAACACACTAGAAGTCCTATGGGTGCTTCTGGGAAGAAAATATAGGAGCTCTGTGTGATGCCACTAACACACTAGAAGTCCCTGTGGGTGCTGCTGAGAAGAAAATATAGAAGCTCTGTGTGATGCCACTAACACACTAGAAGTCCTGTGGGTGCTTCTGGGAAGAAAATATGGGAGCTCTGTGTGATGCCACTAACACACTAGAAGTCCTGTGGGTGCTTCTGGGAAGAAAATTGAGCTCTGTGTGATGCCAGTAACACACTAGAAGTCCTGTGGGTGCTTCTGAGAAGAAAATATGGGAGCTCTGTGTGATGCCACTAACACACTAGAAGTCCTATGGGTGCTTCTGGGAAGAAAATATAGGAGCTCTGTGTGATGCCACTAACACAATAGAAGTCCTGTGGGTGCTTCTGGGAAGAAAATATGGGAGCTCTGTGTGATGCCACTAACACACTAGACGTCCTGTGGGTGCTTCTGGGAAGAAAATATGGGAGCTCTGTGTGATGCCACTAACACACAATTGAAGTCCTGTGGGTGCTTCTGGGAAGAAAATATGGGAGCTCTGTGTGATGCCACTAACACACTAGAAGTCCTGTTGGTGCTTCTGGGAAGAAAATATGGGAGCTCTGTGTGATGCCACTAACACACTAGAAGTCCTGTGGGTGCTTCTGGGAAGAAAATATGGGAGCTCTGTGTGATGCCACTAACACACTAGAAGTCCTGTGGGTGCTTCTGGGAAGAAATTATGGGAGCTCTGTGTGATGCCACTAACACACTAGAAGTCCTGTGGGTGCTTCTGGGAAGAAACTATGGGAGCTCTGTGTGATGCCACCTAACACACTAGAAGTCCTGTGGGTGCTTCTTATGGGAAGAAAATATGGGTGCTTCGGGGAAGAAATAAGGGAGCTCTGTGTGATGCCACTAACACAATAGAAGTCCTTATGGTGCTTCTGAGAAGAAAATATGGGAGCTCTGTGTGATGCCACTAACACACTAGAAGTCCTAAGGGTGCTTCTGGGAAGAAAATATGGGAGCTCTGTGTGATGCCACTAACACACTAGAAGTCATGTGGGTGCTTCTGGGAAGAAAATATGGGAGCTCTGTGTGATGACACTAACACACTAGAAGTCCTGTGGGTGCTTCTGGGAAAAAAAATATGTGTGATGCCACTAACACACGCTATGGACGTACGGACGTAACGTCCGCACGGAGGGAGGAGTCTGAGCCTGAGGGCGGAAGAGAGCAGACGTGAAGCGAGGGAGGCCGCGGGACCGCTCCAGGGATGAGAAACGGCGGACGCCTGCCCGCCCGCCCGGGAAAAAGGACCACAGAACGCAGGGGCCCCACCGCGAGGCAAACGGCAGAGCAGGGCTGACGGAGACCTGTAGCTCCGGCTCTCCGCTCCCCGCCCCGCCCCCCCCCCAGACCCTCCTCCTCGAGCACAGCGCCTGGAAGACACATGCATCGCAGCCTTGCAGCCTTGAACAGCGCAAAAACAATCGCTGTTAGCCATCCTAGGACCCAAGGAGCGTGAGTATATAGCATACCCCCCCCCGGACCTGGTTCTACCTGGAGGTAAGATTTTTACAACATGCTGACCTGTGGCTAGAGAATAGCGTCAAGGCTGAATAAAACATTAGGACATTTCTTTTTTTGCTTTGAATGACTTAACAGTGTCACTACCTACCGGTTGTAGCTGGTCTTTGTGCATTACTTTTTTCCTGTTCCTGTCTTATCCTGCCTGTAAGATTAGCCTGACTGCTGTTGGGGACAGATTAAAAAAGGCCTTTGAAGAAAGAGAGGAGGACGGGCACCTAGAAGCCAGTCCCTGTGCCCTCAGGACTTTGCAAAACTTATTCATTCTTTGTTGTTCTCTTTGCGTCAGGTAGACCCCAGCGTGTCATGTTTTATACATACAGTAGTGCGGAAAACTTACTGGCTCACGTACTTAATCGCACCAGGTAGACGTGGACACGTTCCAAGCCCCAGAGTTGACAATCTTTGCATGATGGCGATCTAGTCCCTTTCCCTTTAAATGCAGCCCGGATAGAACTGGAGCTCTAAAGTGATAGCCTGGAGTATGAGATACTCACACGGGTGTAAACAGGCTCTAAAACGATTGTGGGAAGATAATGGTCATCATAGCCCTTAATGGTGGATAATTGCCTGAAAAGAAAACGGTTGAATCCGCCTCACTGCCTCACTGACACTATACATTTTAAAAGTTGCATCTAGGATTGTAAGTTTGACTCCGATTGGTGCCTGTGAAGTCCTATTTTTTTCACTCTGAAAGCTACATTTTTGAATGAAAGCAGGATCCTGATTGGAGCCTAGGAAGAGTGAGTATCACACTTTAAGAATTGCATGTTCGGAATGAAAATGAGACTCTGAGCGGTGTCTATGAAGATATACTACTATACACCAAACGTCTTATTGTGGAATGCTCCTCTTAAATATGAAATTATGGACAAACTATAAAATCACACGTCTGCATGTTGTCCATATTATCAAGACCAGTGACCCCCTGTAATATAGCTAAGATCTGCTGACCTCACGAATAGAGCCACTGGGTAGGACACTGAAAAGGCGCATACGGTGCATCGCGGAAGCAATCGGAAGCGAACGGGTAAGAGGGACGGACAAACCCTTCCACTTAGATACAACAGAAGGAGCCATTGCGTAAGTGTTTAGTGTCTCATCTAAAGATCTCACAAGCAGAAAAGGCCCCCTCCTTCACAAACTTGACTACATACACTAAAGGGACACCCAGAAGGAAGCCCCGGGCCCCAAAGCCCAGAGGGACACAAGCAATAAACAATACCTCCAAGAAGCCCGGACAGACCAAATAGATCCTAAAGGGGCAAATAGGTCATAACCACCACTAGACACTAACGACGGGACGGGGAGACACAGAGAGGGTCTTAGCTCAGGAATCCTAGAAGGCCCCGGGATAGATCGAGAACCCAAAAAACCCTAAACTACCAAGGGGTAAAGGACAGTCTTAAAATAAGGACCTCATTAAAAGACAGGAGGCGGAAAAGGGCCCAGGAGGCCTAGGCCTACAACAAGACTGGGGAAGAGAATCAGACCCACTAAGAAGGCCAACATGAGCAAAGACCCAGCCAAACAACCTAAGAAAACAACTACAAAAGGCAGCAAAGGGGAGACAAGCACAATTAAACATTATTTAAGACAGGGCGCAAGCCCAAAAACATCGGGAAAAGAAACCCGGGCCGGAACCTCCCCGGAGAGTAGGGGCGGGGCTGAAGGAGAGATCAACGACTCCAGGGTGGACCGCTCAATGGAGACCGAGACCGAGCTGAGTAGGGGGGAGGAGCAACAAGCAGGAACTCACATTCCCAATAAGCTAGAAATGGAGGTGATGCTACTACGCCTGGAAAACGTGATCAAACTGGAAATTAATGCTCTACGGGAGGACATGGGTCATATGCTGTCCAGGGTTGAAGTGGTGGAAGGGAGAGCGGACTCTATAGATCTGGAAATTGCGAAGCTGAAAACGCAATTAAAAGGCGCCTATCTCACCCAGAGAGATACCCTCTACAAGATAGAGGACCAAGAAAATAGGGATAGGAGGCAAAACCTGAGGCTGCGCTCCGTCCCGGAACAAAGAGGGGAAGACCTAGAAGGAAAACTATGGGAAATCTTGGGCCCCACAAGCGGCAAGGATCCAGACCACTTCCCCTACATAGAAAGGATACACCGAGTAGGAAGATCCGAAAGGGGGGGTGCTGAGCGGACCCGGGACATAATAGTCAGATTCAGCCACTTTAAAGAAAAAGAGGACCTGTGGGCCAAAATAAAAAACAAGTCTCCTATATTGTATAAGGACGTTGAGATTCAAGTATACGCTGACCTATCGGCCCGAACCCTCGAAAGACGGAGACATCAGAAACCCCTGCTGGAAATATTGAAAAGGGAAAACATAAGATACAACTGGGGCTTCCCATCATGCCTAATAGGGTCAAAAGAGGGGTGTACGGCCAGGCTGAGGTACCCGGAAGAAGTGCAGGGATTTTGTACAAAACTCGGGATTCTAGTCCCGAACCTGCAGGGCTGGATTGAAATGGAGGGACTGGGGGACCCGGGGGGGGGGGGCGGGGCGGGAGGAGGGGTGAATGCCCACGTATAGCTGCAAAACAATTCTGTTCTAATCGGCCCTGCCCCCCCCCTTTGCGCCCCGAGTATGGGCCGCGGAGGGGGAGGGGAGGGCAAAACAGACTCCACCTCACCAGGAATCCGGAGTCTAAGGGAAGCCACAAAAGATGGCCCCCAACGACCCGGGGACCCTAGTCGGGGTAAGAGAGGGGGGGGGGGGGGGGGGGGGGGAAAGGGGGGGGGAGAGGGGGGGGGGAGGGAGGGGGGAAGGGGGGAGGGAGGGAGGGGGGGGGAGGGGGGGAAACCACGTCCGCTGTGGGGCCGTTATCACCATCAATACTTCAGAGGGGAAAAAAAAAACAAAATCCCAAAAAATAAATGAAGGACATAGAAATCAAATTTTTATCATATAATGTGAAAGGCTTAAACTCCCCCAGCAAGCGATTTAAAATTTTGGAGGAAGTAGAAAGATATGGCGCAGGTATAGTGTTCTTGCAAGAGACTCACCTGGCACATTCCTCAAATATTAGACTTTTTTCTCCAGCCCTCCCAAATTGGTTTTATGGAGATACGGTCTCGAGCAGGGCAAGAGGAGTGGCTATTGGGATTGCGAGGGACATTGACTTCACGGTGGAGGAGAGAATGACGGACCCCGAGGGGAGGTACCTGTTTCTTAGGGGTTCCCTCCTAGGGGTAGAACTTACACTGGCTAATGTTTATGCCCCTAACGCCAAACCTATCTTATTCCTCGAAGCAATTCTGCGTAAGCTAAGGGCCTTCAGGAAAGGATATTTGATCCTGATGGGGGACCTCAATTTCGTGATGGACCCCGCGAAGGACAGTACGTCTGGTGGCACGGGAAGGGGCAACATACAACTGAAGCGGGTTAAAAAAAAACTATCGGAGGACCAACTGTTGGATGTGTGGAGGATCCAGCACCTGCAGTCGAGAGACTATTCGTTCTTCTCCCCTGTCCACCAGATGTATTCTCGCCTGGACCATATTTTAATAGACCATGGCATACTGGAAAGGGTCAAAGAAACCGAAATTGGAATAACTTCCCTCTCGGACCACGCGCCGGTATCCATGAGGCTAAGGTTCCCCGAACACAAACAACCCTCTAGTGGATGGAAACTTAATCCAGAATTGTTACATGACAAAGAAATTAGGGATTATATCAAAAAGGAGCTAGAATGGTTCTTTCAAATCAATGACAACGGAGAGGTCTCAGAGGCACAACTGTGGGACGCTCATAAAGCGTTCATTAGGGGGCTCCTGATAGCTAAAGCCTCATGGAAAAAAAAGGAGAGGGTGGGAAAAACGCAGGCTCTAATGGCCGAGATTAAAACCCTGGAGCAAAAGCACAAATCTGAGGGGGCACTTAGCCAGAACATATATTTAGAGCTTACAGGTAAGAGAGAGGAATTGAAAGATTTAGCTGAACAGGAAGTTAGGCAGAAGTTCAATAAATTGGCCAGGGAACAATATATATGGGGCAACAAGCCAGGGAAATATTTAGCTAGGAAATTACAAAAAAAGAAAACTAGAAATTTTATCGAAAAAATTCAAACAAGAAACGGGGAGATGAAGTTTACCTCTAGTGAAATAGCCTCTACATTTAGAGACTACTACAAAGAACTGTACGAGGTGAAAACCAAGGGAAACAACGACAGCATTGGAAATAACCAGAAAACATCAGAGTTCCTAGAGAGGGCAGGGCTAATGGCTCTAGGGGGGGAGGAGAGAGATGAGCTTGAGAGGCCAATAACTGAGGAGGAGATCTTAGCAGCCATCAACAACTCTCCAATAGGGAAGAGCCCGGGCCCGGACGGCTTCACGGCCTCATATTATAAAACGTACAAAGAGATTCTTGTACCGAGACTGCTGCGATATATGAATGGACTAGGGATAGACTATGATATGAGCGAAGAGGCACTAAAAGCTACGATCACTCTGTTGAGGAAGGATGGGAAGGATGGATCGGTGTGCTCGAACTACAGACCCATCTCCTTATTAAATTTCGACACAAAATTATACGCAAAGATACTGGCGGATCGAATAAAGGGGCACTTGGGCACACTGATCCATCCGGACCAGGTTGGGTTTGTCCCGGGCAGAGAGGGGAGGGACAATGGGATTCGGACATTGCTAGCCATACAGAGGATGGGAGACTTGAGAACCCCCAGTCTACTTCTCTCGATAGACGCGGAAAAAGCGTTCGACAGAGTAGACTGGGGGTTCATGTTCAACACTCTACAGAAGATGGGTTTTGGACCCAGAATTATTCAAAAAATTAAAACCCTATATAATCATCCGAAAACTAACATCAAGGCCAATGGAACGACCTCCGCGGAGTTCGAACTGTTTAATGGTACCAGGCAGGGCTGTCCACTCTCCCCTCTCCTTTTTATTCTATCCTTGGAACCGCTGTTAGCTACAATTCGCGGAAACCCAGAGGTGGAAGGCTGTAAAGTCGGCAGCGAAGAGCACAAACTTGCGGCCTTCGCGGACGACGTCCTCTTTTACATAAGCTCACCCCAGAAGTCAGTCCCTATATTGCTTAAAACCTTAAAGGAATATGGGGAACTAACAAACTTTAGAATCAATGCCTCAAAAACATTTATCCTTAATATCAATCTCAATAAAATAGAGAAACAGAACCTACAGAAAACAGTTAGTTTCGTCTGGAAAAAAAGGATAAAATACTTAGGAATAGAACTGGCCAACAACCCGAGGAAATTATACAAAATAAATTATATCCCACTCCTAGAAGACATAAAAAAAAAATGCCAAGAGCTGAAGGGAAAAATTCTATCCTGGATAGGCAGGATTAATTCGGTAAAAATGATGATCTTACCAGTCATCACATATAAATTCCAGATGCTCCCCCTGCCTCTCCCAAAACAGTACCTCGGTAAACTAAGGGCTATTATAATGAATTTCATATGGAATTACAAAAAACATAGAATCTCCCTCCAAGTTCTAAAACAAGACAAAAGTCAGGGCGGTCTTGCGGTCCCAGACATTGAAAGTTACTACCATGCTATAGCACTATTGAGAATCGCTGAATGGGGTAAAACAGGTAACACTAAAAGATGGGTTAGTTTGGAGGAAGCACTGAGTGAAGCTAGGCTGGGGAAGATTGTGTGGAATCCTCCGAAAAGCCGGACACTGGGAGAAAAAACACACATAATCACCATCACGACTTTGAAAATCTGGGACAAAATATATAAAATATTCAACAAAAATTATAATTCGCCACTTATAGCACTTAAAGAAAATCCTTTTTTCCCGCCAGGGTTAAAGGAAATAGGAGGTGATTGGATTAGAAGGGACTGCACGAGACTAGGGGAAGTTATTAGCAAGGGGAAGGTTATGACATTGCACGAGTTACAGAATAATGAGGCGTTTTCCATGGATGGATGGCGGCATCGCCAGCTAACCCACTTTGTGGGCTCTCTCCCTAGCCCATTAAGGGAGGCTAAGAACCTAACAAAATTAGAGAAAATCTTTACGGCAGAATGTTCAAAAAAAAGAATATCCAGAATATATAAACTGTTATTAGAAAGAGATAGACCGGAGATGCCGCCATACCTTACCAAATGGGAAAGCGAACTAGGAACACAATTAGAAATAGGCACAAGTAAGAGAATTTTAAAATTAGCACATGGGTCAGCGGTAGATGCGAGAACTGCAGAAACAAACTATAAGTGCATGGCTAGGTGGTATAGAACCCCGGACAGGGTCAGCAATTTCCAGGCGGATACATCTGCGAATTGTTGGAGGGGGTGTGATCAAAGGGGTACGATGGGTCATTTATGGTGGGGGTGTCCCAAAATCAAAAAATTTTGGGAGACTATCCTAAAATACATAAAAGAAATAACATCGATCGAGGTAAAAAACGACCCTTGGGTGGCACTTATGCATGCCACATCCAAGGAAATCAAACAATATAAAGGCTCATTGATTCCCCATCTGCTTAACGCGGCTAAAAAGGTAATTCCAAGGAGGTGGAAGGACAAGGAAAGCCCACCCTTATGGGAATGGGTTGACGCAGTGGAATCCACTTACATGATGGAATGTGTGCTGTACACCGGGGAGGTGGACAGAGAGGCCACGAGGGCTAGATGGGTGAGTTGGAGAAAATTCAAGAGGTCTTGGAGCTACAGGGAGGCTTTGCGAGTGCAGCCGTGACAACCGATGATCCCTGGGGGGTGAAGTCGAAAAGAGATCTAGCCGCGGAAAGGCAGACCCTAAGGGCAGGAGAAGACACTGGGGAGAAAGGGCCCTCTCACAACAACAGAACAGCGGACGGGGATGGGGAGGGCGGGGGCATGGGGGGGACAGGGGGGAGGGGGGGGGGAAACAAAAATAAAAACCCCCAGGGGGGTAACTGGAAGAGTGATGGAAAGGGATTTAGGAAAAGGAAGCGGAGGGGGAGTGGAGGTGTGTGATGCCACTAACACACTAGAAGTCCTATGGGTGCTTCTGGGAAGAAAATATAGGAGCTCTGTGTGATGCCACTAACACACTAGAAGTCCTATGGGTGCTTCTGGGAAGAAAATATAGGAGCTCTGTGTGATGCCACTAACACACTAGAAGTCCTATGGGTGCTTCTGGGAAGAAAATATAGGAGCTCTGTGTGATGCCACTAACACACTAGAAGTCCTATGGGTGCTTCTGGGAAGAAAATATAGGAGCTCTGTGTGATGCCACTAACACACTAGAAGTCCTATGGGTGCTTCTGGAAGAAAATATAGGAGCTCTGTGTGATGCCACTAACACACTAGAAGTCCTATGGGTGCTTCTGGGAAGAAAATATAGGAGCTCTGTGTGATGCCACTAACACACTAGAAGTCCTATGGGTGCTTCTGGGAAGAAAATATAGGAGCTCTGTGTGATGCCACTAACACACTAGAAGTCCTATGGGTGCTTCTGGGAAGAAAATATAGGAGCTCTGTGTGATGCCACTAACACACTAGAAGTCCTATGGGTGCTTCTGGGAAGAAAAAATATAGGAGCTCTGTGTGATGCCACTAACACACTAGAAGTCCTATGGGTGCTTCTGGGAAGAAAATATAGGAGCTCTGTGTGATGCCACTAACACACTAGAAGTCCTATGGGTGCTTCTGGGAAGAAAATATAGGAGCTCTGTGTGATGCCACTAACACACTAGAAGTCCTATGGGTGCTTCTGGGAAGAAAATATAGGAGCTCTGTGTGATGCCACTAACACACTAGAAGTCCTATGGGTGCTTCTGGGAAGAAAATATAGGAGCTCTGTGTGATGCCACTAACACACACTAGAAGTCCTATGGGTGCTTCTGGGAAGAAAATATAGGAGCTCTGTGTGATGCCACTAACACACTAGAAGTCCTATGGGTGCTTCTGGGAAGAAAATATAGGAGCTCTGTGTGATGCCACTAACACACTAGAAGTCCTATGGGTGCTTCTGGGAAGAAAATATAGGAGCTCTGTGTGATGCCACTAACACACTAGAAGTCCTATGGGTGCTTCTGGGAAGAAAATATAGGAGCTCTGTGTGATGCCACTAACACACTAGAAGTCCTATGGGTGCTTCTGGGAAGAAAATATAGGAGCTCTGTGTGATGCCACTAACACACTAGAAGTCCTATGGGTGCTTCTGGGAAGAAAATATAGGAGCTCTGTGTGATGCCACTAACACACTAGAAGTCCTATGGGTGCTTCTGGGAAGAAAATATAGGAGCTCTGTGTGATGCCACTAACACACTAGAAGTCCTATGGGTGCTTCTGGGAAGAAAATATAGGAGCTCTGTGTGATGCCACTAACACACTAGAAGTCCTATGGGTGCTTCTGGGAAGAAAATATAGGAGCTCTGTGTGATGCCACTAACACACTAGAAGTCCTATGGGTGCTTCTGGGAAGAAAATATAGGAGCTCTGTGTGATGCCACTAACACACTAGAAGTCCTATGGGTGCTTCTGGGAAGAAAATATAGGAGCTCTGTGTGATGCCACTAACACACTAGAAGTCCTATGGGTGCTTCTGGGAAGAAAATATAGGAGCTCTGTGTGATGCCACTAACACACTAGAAGTCCTATGGGTGCTTCTGGGAAGAAAATATAGGAGCTCTGTGTGATGCCACTAACACACTAGAAGTCCTATGGGTGCTTCTGGGAAGAAAATATAGGAGCTCTGTGTGATGCCACTAACACACTAGAAGTCCTATGGGTGCTTCTGGGAAGAAAATATAGGAGCTCTGTGTGATGCCACTAACACACAATAGAAGTCCTATGGGTGCTTCTGGGAAGAAAATATAGGAGCTCTGTGTGATGCCACTAACACACTAGAAGTCCTATGGGTGCTTCTGGGAAGAAAATATAGGAGCTCTGTGTGATGCCACTAACACACTAGAAGTCCTATGGGTGCTTCTGGGAAGAAAATATAGGAGCTCTGTGTGATGCCACTAACACACTAGAAGTCCTATGGGTGCTTCTGGGAAGAAAATATAGGAGCTCTGTGTGATGCCACTAACACACTAGAAGTCCTATGGGTGCTTCTGGGAAGAAAATATAGGAGCTCTGTGTGATGCCACTAACACACTAGAAGTCCTATGGGTGCTTCTGGGAAGAAAATATAGGAGCTCTGTGTGATGCCACTAACACACTAGAAGTCCTATGGGTGCTTCTGGGAAGAAAATATAGGAGCTCTGTGTGATGCCACTAACACACTAGAAGTCCTATGGGTGCTTCTGGGAAGAAAATATAGGAGCTCTGTGTGATGCCACTAACACACTAGAAGTCCTATGGGTGCTTCTGGGAAGAAAATATAGGAGCTCTGTGTGATGCCACTAACACACTAGAAGTCCTATGGGTGCTTCTGGGAAGAAAATATAGGAGCTCTGTGTGATGCCACTAACACACTAGAAGTCCTATGGGTGCTTCTGGGAAGAAAATATAGGAGCTGTGTGATGCCACTAACACACTAGAAGTCCTATGGGTGCTTCTGGGAAGAAAATATAGGAGCTCTGTGTGATGCCACTAACACACTAGAAGTCCTATGGGTGCTTCTGGGAAGAAAATATAGGAGCTCTGTGTGATGCCACTAACACACTAGAAGTCCTATGGGTGCTTCTGGGAAGAAAATATAGGAGCTCTGTGTGATGCCACTAACACACTAGAAGTCCTATGGGTGCTTCTGGGAAGAAAATATAGGAGCTCTGTGTGATGCCACTAACACACTAGAAGTCCTATGGGTGCTTCTGGGAAGAAAATATAGGAGCTCTGTGTGATGCCACTAACACACTAGAAGTCCTATGGGTGCTTCTGGGAAGAAAATATAGGAGCTCTGTGTGATGCCACTAACACACTAGAAGTCCTATGGGTGCTTCTGGGAAGAAAATATAGGAGCTCTGTGTGATGCCACTAACACACTAGAAGTCCTATGGGTGCTTCTGGGAAGAAAATATAGGAGCTCTGTGTGATGCCACTAACACACTAGAAGTCCTATGGGTGCTTCTGGGAAGAAAATATAGGAGCTCTGTGTGATGCCACTAACACACAATAGAAGTCCTATGGGTGCTTCTGGGAAGAAAATATAGGAGCTCTGTGTGATGCCACTAACACACTAGAAGTCCTATGGGTGCTTCTGGGAAGAAAATATAGGAGCTCTGTGTGATGCCACTAACACACTAGAAGTCCTATGGGTGCTTCTGGGAAGAAAATATAGGAGCTCTGTGTGATGCCACTAACACACTAGAAGTCCTATGGGTGCTTCTGGGAAGAAAATATAGGAGCTCTGTGTGATGCCACTAACACACTAGAAGTCCTATGGGTGCTTCTGGGAAGAAAATATAGGAGCTCTGTGTGATGCCACTAACACACTAGAAGTCCTATGGGTGCTTCTGGGAAGAAAATATAGGAGCTCTGTGTGATGCCACTAACACACTAGAAGTCCTATGGGTGCTTCTGGGAAGAAAATATAGGAGCTCTGTGTGATGCCACTAACACACTAGAAGTCCTATGGGTGCTTCTGGGAAGAAAATATAGGAGCTCTGTGTGATGCCACTAACAAACTAGAAGTCCTATGGGTGCTTCTGGGAAGAAAATATAGGGAGCTCTGTGTGATGCCACTAACACACTAGAAGTCCTATGGGTGCTTCTGGGAAGAAAATATAGGAGCTCTGTGTGATGCCACTAACACACAGAAAAGTCCTATGGGTGCTTCTGGGAAGAAAATATAGGAGCTCTGTGTGATGCCACTAACACACACTTGAAGTCCTATGGGTGCTTCTGGGAAGAAAATATAGGAGCTCTGTGTGATGCCACTAACACACTAGAAGTCCTATGGGTGCTTCTGGGAAGAAAATATAGGAGCTCTGTGTGATGCCACTAACACACTAGAAGTCCTATGGGTGCTTCTGGGAAGAAAATATAGGAGCTCTGTGTGATGCCACTAACACACTAGAAGTCCTATGGGTGCTTCTGGGAAGAAAATATAGGAGCTCTGTGTGATGCCACTAACACACTAGAAGTCCTATGGGTGCTTCTGGGAAGAAAATATAGGAGCTCTGTGTGATGCCACTAACACACTAGAAGTCCTATGGGTGCTTCTGGGAAGAAAATATAGGAGCTCTGTGTGATGCCACTAACACACTAGAAGTCCTATGGGTGCTTCTGGGAAGAAAATATATAGGAGCTCTGTGTGATGCCACTAACACACTAGAAGTCCTATGGGTGCTTCTGGGAAGAAAATATAGGAGCTCTGTGTGATGCCACTAACACACTAGAAGTCCTATGGGTGCTTCTGGGAAGAAAATATAGGAGCTCTGTGTGATGCCACTAACACACTAGAAGTCCTATGGGTGCTTCTGGGAAGAAAATATAGGAGCTCTGTGTGATGCCACTAACACACTAGAAGTCCTATGGGTGCTTCTGGGAAGAAAATATAGGAGCTCTGTGTGATGCCACTAACACACTAGAAGTCCTATGGGTGCTTCTGGGAAGAAAATATAGGAGCTCTGTGTGATGCACTAACACACTAGAAGTCCTATGGGTGCTTCTGGGAAGAAAATATAGGAGCTCTGTGTGATGCCACTAACACACTAGAAGTCCTATGGGTGCTTCTGGGAAGAAAATATAGGAGCTCTGTGTGATGCCACTAACACACTAGAAGTCCTATGGGTGCTTCTGGGAAGAAAATATAGGAGCTCTGTGTGATGCCACTAACACACTAGAAGTCCTATGGGTGCTTCTGGGAAGAAAATATAGGAGCTCTGTGTGATGCCACTAACACACTAGAAGTCCTATGGGTGCTTCTGGGAAGAAAATATATAGGAGCTCTGTGTGATGCCACTAACACACTAGAAGTCCTATGGGTGCTTCTGGGAAGAAAATATAGGAGCTCTGTGTGATGCCACTAACACACTAGAAGTCCTATGGGTGCTTCTGGGAAGAAAATATAGGAGCTCTGTGTGATGCCACTAACACACACTAGAAGTCCTATGGGTGCTTCTGGGAAGAAAATATAGGAGCTCTGTGTGATGCCACTAACACACTAGAAGTCCTATGGGTGCTTCTGGGAAGAAAATATAGGAGCTCTGTGTGATGCCACTAACACACTAGAAGTCCTATGGGTGCTTCTGGGAAGAAAATATAGGAGCTCTGTGTGATGCCACTAACACACTAGAAGTCCTATGGGTGCTTCTGGGAAGAAAATATAGGAGCTCTGTGTGATGCCACTAACACACTAGAAGTCCTATGGGTGCTTCTGGGAAGAAAATATAGGAGCTCTGTGTGATGCCACTAACACACTAGAAGTCCTATGGGTGCTTCTGGGAAGAAAATATAGGAGCTCTGTGTGATGCCACTAACACACTAGAAGTCCTATGGGTGCTTCTGGGAAGAAAATATATAGGAGCTCTGTGTGATGCCACTGACACACTAGAAGTCCTATGGGTGCTTCTGGGAAGAAAATATAGGAGCTCTGTGTGATGCCACTAACACACTAACACACTAGAAGTCCTATGGGTGCTTCTGGGAAGAAAATATAGGAGCTCTGTGTGATGCCACTAACACACTAGAAGTCCTATGGGTGCTTCTGGGAAGAAAATATAGGAGCTCTGTGTGATGCCACTAACACACTAGAAGTCCTATGGGTGCTTCTGGGAAGAAAATATAGGAGCTCTGTGTGATGCCACTAACACACTAGAAGTCCTATGGGTGCTTCTGGGAAGAAAATATAGGAGCTCTGTGTGATGCCACTAACACACTAGAAGTCCTATGGGTGCTTCTGGGAAGAAAATATAGGAGCTCTGTGTGATGCCACTAACACACTAGAAGTCCTATGGGTGCTTCTGGGAAGAAAATATAGGAGCTCTGTGTGATGCCACTAACACACTAGAAGTCCTATGGGTGCTTCTGGGAAGAAAATATAGGAGCTCTGTGTGATGCCACTAACACACTAGAAGTCCTATGGGTGCTTCTGGGAAGAAAATATAGGAGCTCTGTGTGATGCCACTAACACACTAGAAGTCCTATGGGTGCTTCTGGGAAGAAAATATAGGAGCTCTGTGTGATGCCACTAACACACTAGAAGTCCTATGGGTGCTTCTGGGAAGAAAATATAGAGCTCTGTGTGATGCCACTAACACACTAGAAGTCCTATGGGTGCTTCTGGGAAGAAAATATAGGAGCTCTGTGTGATGCCACTAACACACTAGAAGTCCTATGGGTGCTTCTGGGAAGAAAATATAGGAGCTCTGTGTGATGCCACTAACACACTAGAAGTCCTATGGGTGCTTCTGGGAAGAAAATATAGGAGCTCTGTGTGATGCCACTAACACACTAGAAGTCCTATGGGTGCTTCTGGGAAGAAAATATAGGAGCTCTGTGTGATGCCACTAACACACTAGAAGTCCTATGGGTGCTTCTGGGAAGAAAATATAGGAGCTCTGTGTGATGCCACTAACACACTAGAAGTCCTATGGGTGCTTCTGGGAAGAAAATATAGGAGCTCTGTGTGATGCCACTAACACACTAGAAGTCCTATGGGTGCTTCTGGGAAGAAAATATAGGAGCTCTGTGTGATGCCACTAACACACTAGAAGTCCTATGGGTGCTTCTGGGAAGAAAATATAGGAGCTCTGTGTGATGCCACTAACACACTAGAAGTCCTATGGGTGCTTCTGGGAAGAAAATATAGGAGCTCTGTGTGATGCCACTAACACACTAGAAGTCCTATGGGTGCTTCTGGGAAGAAAATATAGGAGCTCTGTGTGATGCCACTAACACACTAGAAGTCCTATGGGTGCTTCTGGGAAGAAAATATAGGAGCTCTGTGTGATGCCACTAACACACTAGAAGTCCTATGGGTGCTTCTGGGAAGAAAATATAGGAGCTCTGTGTGATGCCACTAACACACTAGAAGTCCTATGGGTGCTTCTGGGAAGAAAATATAGGAGCTCTGTGTGATGCCACTAACACACTAGAAGTCCTATGGGTGCTTCTGGGAAGAAAATATAGGAGCTCTGTGTGATGCCACTAACACACTAGAAGTCCTATGGGTGCTTCTGGGAAGAAAATATAGGAGCTCTGTGTGATGCCACTAACACACTAGAAGTCCTATGGGTGCTTCTGGGAAGAAAATATAGGAGCTCTGTGTGATGCCACTAACACACTAGAAGTCCTATGGGTGCTTCTGGGAAGAAAATATAGGAGCTCTGTGTGATGCCACTAACACACTAGAAGTCCTATGGGTGCTTCTGGGAAGAAAATATAGGAGCTCTGTGTGATGCCACTAACACACTAGAAGTCCTATGGGTGCTTCTGGGAAGAAAAATATAGGAGCTCTGTGTGATGCCACTAACACACTAGAAGTCCTATGGGTGCTTCTGGGAAGAAAATATAGGAGCTCTGTGTGATGCCACTAACACACTAGAAGTCCTATGGGTGCTTCTGGGAAGAAAATATGGAGCTCTGTGTGATGCCACTAACACACTAGAAGTCCTATGGGTGCTTCTGGGAAGAAAATATAGGAGCTCTGTGTGATGCCACTAACACACTAGAAGTCCTATGGGTGCTTCTGGGAAGAAAATATAGGAGCTCTGTGTGATGCCACTAACACACTAGAAGTCCTATGGGTGCTTCTGGGAAGAAAATATAGGAGCTCTGTGTGATGCCACTAACACACTAGAAGTCCTATGGGTGCTTCTGGGAAGAAAATATAGGAGCTCTGTGTGATGCCACTAACACACTAGAAGTCCTATGGGTGCTTCTGGGAAGAAAATATAGGAGCTCTGTGTGATGCCACTAACACACTAGAAGTCCTATGGGTGCTTCTGGGAAGAAAATATAGGAGCTCTGTGTGATGCCACTAACACACTAGAAGTCCTATGGGTGCTTCTGGGAAGAAAATATAGGGAGCTCTGTGTGATGCCACTAACACACTAGAAGTCCTATGGGTGCTTCTGGGAAGAAAATATAGGAGCTCTGTGTGATGCCACTAACACACTAGAAGTCCTATGGGTGCTTCTGGGAAAAAATATAGGAGCTCTGTGTGATGCCACTAACACACTAGAAGTCCTATGGGTGCTTCTGGGAAGAAAATATAGGAGCTCTGTGTGATGCCACTAACACACTAGAAGTCCTATGGGTGCTTCTGGGAAGAAAATATAGGAGCTCTGTGTGATGCCACTAACACACTAGAAGTCCTATGGGTGCTTCTGGGAAGAAAATATAGGAGCTCTGTGTGATGCCACTAACACACTAGAAGTCCTATGGGTGCTTCTGGGAAGAAAATATAGGAGCTCTGTGTGATGCCACTAACACACTAGAAGTCCTATGGGTGCTTCTGGGAAGAAAAATATAGGAGCTCTGTGTGATGCCACTAACACACTAGAAGTCCTATGGGTGCTTCTGGGAAGAAAATATAGGAGCTCTGTGTGATGCCACTAACACACTAGAAGTCCTATGGGTGCTTCTGGGAAGAAAATATAGGAGCTCTGTGTGATGCCACTAACACACTAGAAGTCCTATGGGTGCTTCTGGGAAGAAAATATAGGAGCTCTGTGTGATGCCACTAACACACTAGAAGTCCTATGGGTGCTTCTGGGAAGAAAATATAGGAGCTCTGTGTGATGCCACTAACACACTAGAAGTCCTATGGGTGCTTCTGGGAAGAAAATATAGGAGCTCTGTGTGATGCCACTAACACACTAGAAGTCCTATGGGTGCTTCTGGGAAGAAAATATAGGAGCTCTGTGTGATGCCACTAACACACTAGAAGTCCTATGGGTGCTTCTGGGAAGAAAATATAGGAGCTCTGTGTGATGCCACTAACACACTAGAAGTCCTATGGGTATAGGAGCTCTGTGTGATGCCACTAACACACTAGAAGTCCTATGGGTGCTTCTGGGAAGAAAATATAGGAGCTCTGTGTGATGCCACTAACACACTAGAAGTCCTATGGGTGCTTCTGGGAAGAAAATATAGGAGCTCTGTGTGATGCCACTAACACACTAGAAGTCCTATGGGTGCTTCTGGGAAGAAAATATAGGAGCTCTGTGTGATGCCACTAACACACTAGAAGTCCTATGGGTGCTTCTGGGAAGAAAATATAGGAGCTCTGTGTGATGCCACTATCACACAATAGAAGTCCTATGGGTGCTTCTGGGAAGAAAATATAGGAGCTCTGTGTGATGCCACTAACACACTAGAAGTCCTATGGGTGCTTCTGGGAAGAAAAATATAGGAGCTCTGTGTGATGCCACTAACACACTAGAAGTCCTATGGGTGCTTCTGGGAAGAAAATATATAGGAGCTCTGTGTGATGCCACTAACACACTAGAAGTCCTATGGGTGCTTCTGGGAAGAAAATATAGGAGCTCTGTGTGATGCCACTAACACACTAGAAGTCCTATGGGTGCTTCTGGGAAGAAAATATAGGAGCTCTGTGTGATGCCACTAACACACTAGAAGTCCTATGGGTGCTTCTGGGAAGAAAAATATAGGAGCTCTGTGTGATGCCACTAACACACTAGAAGTCCTATGGGTGCTTCTGGGAAGAAAATATGGAGCTCTGTGTGATGCCACTAACACACTAGAAGTCCTATGGGTGCTTCTGGGAAGAAAATATAGGAGCTCTGTGTGATGCCACTAACACACTAGAAGTCCTATGGGTGCTTCTGGGAAGAAAATATAGGAGCTCTGTGTGATGCCACTAACACACTAGAAGTCCTATGGGTGCTTCTGGGAAGAAAATATAGGAGCTCTGTGTGATGCCACTAACACACTAGAAGTCCTATGGGTGCTTCTGGGAAGAAAATATAGGAGCTCTGTGTGATGCCACTAACACACTAGAAGTCCTATGGGTGCTTCTGGGAAGAAAAAATATAGGAGCTCTGTGTGATGCCACTAACACACTAGAAGTCCTATGGGTGCTTCTGGGAAGAAAATATAGGAGCTCTGTGTGATGCCACTAACACACTAGAAGTCCTATGGGTGCTTCTGGGAAGAAAATATAGGAGCTCTGTGTGATGCCACTAACACACTAGAAGTCCTATGGGTGCTTCTGGGAAGAAAATATAGGAGCTCTGTGTGATGCCACTAACACACTAGAAGTCCTATGGGTGCTTCTGGGAAGAAAATATAGGAGCTCTGTGTGATGCCACTAACACACTAGAAGTCCTATGGGTGCTTCTGGGAAGAAAATATAGGAGCTCTGTGTGATGCCACTAACACACTAGAAGTCCTATGGGTGCTTCTGGGAAGAAAATATAGGAGCTCTGTGTGTGATGCCACTAACACACTAGAAGTCCTATGGGTGCTTCTGGGAAGAAAATATAGGAGCTCTGTGTGATGCCACTAACACACTAGAAGTCCTATGGGTGCTTCTGGGAAGAAAATATAGGAGCTCTGTGTGATGCCACTAACACACTAGAAGTCCTATGGGTGCTTCTGGGAAGAAAATATAGGAGCTCTGTGTGATGCCACTAACACACTAGAAGTCCTATGGGTGCTTCTGGGAAGAAAATATAGGAGCTCTGTGTGATGCCACTAACACACTAGAAGTCCTATGGGTGCTTCTGGGAAGAAAATATAGGAGCTCTGTGTGATGCCACTAACACACTAGAAGTCCTATGGGTGCTTCTGGGAAGAAAATATAGGAGCTCTGTGTGATGCCACTAACACACTAGAAGTCCTATGGGTGCTTCTGGGAAGAAAATATAGGAGCTCTGTGTGATGCCACTAACACACTAGAAGTCCTATGGGTGCTTCTGGGAAGAAAATATAGGAGCTCTGTGTGATGCCACTAACACACTAGAAGTCCTATGGGTGCTTCTGGGAAGAAAATATAGGAGCTCTGTGTGATGCCACTAACACACTAGAAGTCCTATGGGTGCTTCTGGGAAGAAAATATAGGAGCTCTGTGTGATGCCACTAACACACTAGAAGTCCTATGGGTGCTTCTGGGAAGAAAATATAGGAGCTCTGTGTGATGCCACTAACACACTAGAAGTCCTATGGGTGCTTCTGGGAAGAAAATATAGGAGCTCTGTGTGATGCCACTAACACACTAGAAGTCCTATGGGTGCTTCTGGGAAGAAAATATAGGAGCTCTGTGTGATGCCACTAACACACTAGAAGTCCTATGGGTGCTTCTGGGAAGAAAATATAGGAGCTCTGTGTGATGCCACTAACACACTAGAAGTCCTATGGGTGCTTCTGGGAAGAAAATATAGGAGCTCTGTGTGATGCCACTAACACACTAGAAGTCCTATGGGTGCTTCTGGGAAGAAAATATAGGAGCTCTGTGTGATGCCACTAACACACTAGAAGTCCTATGGGTGCTTCTGGGAAGAAAATATAGGAGCTCTGTGTGATGCCACTAACACACTAGAAGTCCTATGGGTGCTTCTGGGAAGAAAATATAGGAGCTCTGTGTGATGCCACTAACACACTAGAGGTCCTATGGGTGCTTCTGGAAGAAAATATAGGAGCTCTGTGTGATGCCACTAACACACTAGAAGTCCTATGGGCTGCTTCTGGGAAGAAAATATAGGAGCTCTGTGTGATGCCACTAACACACTAGAAGTCCTATGGGTGCTTCTGGGAAGAAAATATAGGAGCTCTGTGTGATGCCACTAACACACTAGAAGTACTATGGGTGCTTCTGGGAAGAAAATATAGGAGCTCTGTGTGATGCCACTAACACACTAGAAGTCCTATGGGTGCTTCTGGGAAGAAAATATAGGAGCTCTGTGTGATGCCACTAACACACTAAAGTCCTATGGGTGCTTCTGGGAAGAAAATATAGGAGCTCTGTGTGATGCCACTAACACACTAGAAGTCCTATGGGTGCTTCTGGGAAGAAAATATAGGAGCTCTGTGTGATGCCACTAACACACTAGAAGTCCTATGGGTGCTTCTGGGAAGAAAATATAGGAGCTCTGTGTGATGCCACTAACACACTAGAAGTCTATGGGTGCTTCTGGGAAGAAAATATAGGAGCTCTGTGTGATGCCACTAACACACTAGAAGTCCTATGGGTGCTTCTGGGAAGAAAATATAGGAGCTCTGTGTGATGCCACTAACACACTAGAAGTCCTATGGGTGCTTCTGGGAAGAAAATATAGGAGCTCTGTGTGATGCCACTAACACACTAGAAGTCCTATGGGTGCTTCTGGGAAGAAAATATAGGAGCTCTGTGTGATGCCACTAACACACTAGAAGTCCTATGGGTGCTTCTGGGAAGAAAATATAGGAGCTCTGTGTGATGCCACTAACACACTAGAAGTCCTATGGGTGCTTCTGGGAAGAAAATATAGGAGCTCTGTGTGATGCCACTAACACACTAGAAGTCCTATGGGTGCTTCTGGGAAGAAAATATAGGAGCTCTGTGTGATGCCACTAACACACTAGAAGTCCTATGGGTGCTTCTGGGAAGAAAATATAGGAGCTCTGTGTGATGCCACTAACACACACTAGAAGTCCTATGGGTGCTTCTGGGAAGAAAATATAGGAGCTCTGTGTGATGCCACTAACACACTAGAAGTCCTATGGGTGCTTCTGGGAAGAAAATATAGGAGCTCTGTGTGATGCCACTAACACACACTAGAAGTCCTATGGGTGCTTCTGGGAAGAAAATATAGGAGCTCTGTGTGATGCCACTAACACACTAGAAGTCCTATGGGTGCTTCTGGGAAGAAAATATAGGGAGCTCTGTGTGATGCCACTAACACACACTAGAAGTCCTATGGGTGCTTCTGGGAAGAAAATATAGGAGCTCTGTGTGATGCCACTAACACACTAGAAGTCCTATGGGTGCTTCTGGGAAGAAAATATAGGAGCTCTGTGTGATGCCACTAACACACTAGAAGTCCTATGGGTGCTTCTGGGAAGAAAATATAGGAGCTCTGTGTGATGCCACTAACACACTAGAAGTCCTATGGGTGCTTCTGGGAAGAAAATATAGGAGCTCTGTGTGATGCCACTAACACACTAGAAGTCCTATGGGTGCTTCTGGGAAGAAAATATAGGAGCTCTGTGTGATGCCACTAACACACTAGAAGTCCTATGGGTGCTTCTGGGAAGAAAATATAGGAGCTCTGTGTGATGCCACTAACACACTAGAAGTCCTATGGGTGCTTCTGGGAAGAAAATATAGGAGCTCTGTGTGATGCCACTAACACACTAGAAGTCCTATGGGTGCTTCTGGGAAGAAAATATAGGAGCTCTGTGTGATGCCACTAACACACTAGAAGTCCTATGGGTGCTTCTGGGAAGAAAATATAGGAGCTCTGTGTGATGCCACTAACACACTAGAAGTCCTATGGGT
Source organism: Lithobates sylvaticus (assembly GCA_028564925.1). Taxonomy (NCBI): domain Eukaryota; kingdom Metazoa; phylum Chordata; class Amphibia; order Anura; family Ranidae; genus Lithobates; species Lithobates sylvaticus. The sequence continues at coordinate 258,707,828 of CM053029.1, read as the reverse complement.
GCTTCTGGGAAGAAAATATAGGAGCTCTGTGTGATGCCACTAACACACTAGAAGTCCTATGGGTGCTTCTGGGAAGAAAATATAGGAGCTCTGTGTGATGCCACTAACACACTAGAAGTCCTATGGGTGCTTCTGGGAAGAAAATATAGGAGCTCTGTGTGATGCCACTAACACACTAGAAGTCCTATGGGTGCTTCTGGGAAGAAAATATAGGAGCTCTGTGTGATGCCACTAACACACTAGAAGTCCTATGGGTGCTTCTGGGAAGAAAATATAGGAGCTCTGTGTGATGCCACTAACACACTAGAAGTCCTATGGGTGCTTCTGGGAAGAAAATATAGGAGCTCTGTGTGATGCCACTAACACACTAGAAGTCCTATGGGTGCTTCTGGGAAGAAAATATAGGAGCTCTGTGTGATGCCACTAACACACTAGAAGTCCTATGGGTGCTTCTGGGAAGAAAATATAGGAGCTCTGTGTGATGCCACTAACACACTAGAAGTCCTATGGGTGCTTCTGGGAAGAAAATATAGGAGCTCTGTGTGATGCCACTAACACACTAGAAGTCCTCTGGGTGCTTCTGTGAAGAAAATATAGGAGCTCTGTGTGATGCCACAAACACACACTAGAAGTCCTATGGGTGCTTCTGGGAAGAAAATATAGGAGCTCTGTGTGATGCCACTAACACACTAGAAGTCCTATGGGTGCTTCTGGGAAGAAAATATAGGAGCTCTGTGTGATGCCACTAACACACTAGAAGTCCTATGGGTGCTTCTGGGAAGAAAATATAGGAGCTCTGTGTGATGCCACTAACACACTAGAAGTCCTATGGGTGCTTCTGGGAAGAAAATATAGGAGCTCTGTGTGATGCCACTAACACACTAGAAGTCCTATGGGTGCTTCTGGGAAGAAAATATAGGAGCTCTGTGTGATGCCACTAACACACTAGAAGTCCTATGGGTGCTTCTGGGAAGAAAATATAGGAGCTCTGTGTGATGCCACTAACACACTAGAAGTCCTATGGGTGCTTCTGGGAAGAAAATATAGGAGCTCTGTGTGATGCCACTAACACACTAGAAGTCCTATGGGTGCTTCTGGGAAGAAAATATAGGAGCTCTGTGTGATGCCACTAACACACTAGAAGTCCTATGGGTGCTTCTGGGAAGAAAATATAGGAGCTCTGTGTGATGCCACTAACACACTAGAAGTCCTATGGGTGCTTCTGGGAAGAAAATATAGGAGCTCTGTGTGATGCCACTAACACACTAGAAGTCCTATGGGTGCTTCTGGGAAGAAAATATAGGAGCTCTGTGTGATGCCACTAACACACTAGAAGTCCTATGGGTGCTTCTGGGAAGAAAATATAGGAGCTCTGTGTGATGCCACTAACACACTAGAAGTCCTATGGGTGCTTCTGGGAAGAAAATATAGGAGCTCTGTGTGATGCCACTAACACACTAGAAGTCCTATGGGTGCTTCTGGGAAGAAAATATAGGAGCTCTGTGTGATGCCACTAACACACTAGAAGTCCTATGGGTGCTTCTGGGAAGAAAATATAGGAGCTCTGTGTGATGCCACTAACACACTAGAAGTCCTATGGGTGCTTCTGGGAAGAAAATATAGGAGCTCTGTGTGATGCCACTAACACACTAGAAGTCCTATGGGTGCTTCTGGGAAGAAAATATAGGAGCTCTGTGTGATGCCACTAACACACTAGAAGTCCTATGGGTGCTTCTGGGAAGAAAATATAGGAGCTCTGTGTGATGCCACTAACACACTAGAAGTCCTATGGGTGCTTCTGGGAAGAAAATATAGGAGCTCTGTGTGATGCCACTAACACACTAGAAGTCCTATGGGTGCTTCTGGGAAGAAAATATAGGAGCTCTGTGTGATGCCACTAACACACTAGAAGTCCTATGGGTGCTTCTGGGAAGAAAATATAGGAGCTCTGTGTGATGCCACTAACACACTAGAAGTCCTATGGGTGCTTCTGGGAAGAAAATATAGGAGCTCTGTGTGATGCCACTAACACACTAGAAGTCCTATGGGTGCTTCTGGGAAGAAAATATAGGAGCTCTGTGTGATGCCACTAACACACTAGAAGTCCTGTGGGTGCTTCTGAGAAGAAAAAATAGGAGCTCTGTGTGATGCCACTAACACACTAGAAGTCCTATGGGTGCTTCTGGGAAGAAAATATAGGAGCTCTGTGTGATGCCACTAACACACTAGAAGTCCTATGGGTGCTGCTGGGAAGAAAATATAGGAGCTCTGTGTGATGCCACTAACACACTAGAAGTCCTATGGGTGCTGCTGGGAAGAAAATATAGGAGCTCTGTGTGATGGCACTAACACACTAGAAGTCCTATGGGTGCTTCTGGGAAGAAAATATAGGAGCTCTGTGTGATGGCACTAACACACTTTAAGTCCTATGGGTGCTTCTGGGAAGAAAATATAGGAGCTCTGTGTGATGCCACTAACACACTAGAAGTCCTATGGGTGCTTCTGGGAAGAAAATATAGGAGCTCTGTGTGATGCCACTAACACACTAGAAGTCCTATGGGTGCTTCTGGGAAGAAAATATAGGAGCTCTGTGTGATGCCACTAACACACTAGAAGTCCTATGGGTGCTTCTGGGAAGAAAATATAGGAGCTCTGTGTGATGCCACTAACACACTAGAAGTCCTATGGGTGCTTCTGGGAAGAAAATATAGAGCTCTGTGTGATGGTACTAACACACTAGAAGTCCTATGGGTGCTTCTGGGAAGAAAATATAGGAGCTCTGTGTGATGCCACTAACACACTAGAAGTCCTATGGGTGCTTCTGGGAAGAAAATATAGGAGCTCTGTGTGATGCCACTAACACACTAGAAGTCCTATGGGTGCTTCTGGGAAGAAAATATAGGAGCTCTGTGTGATGCCACTAACACACTAGAAGTCCTATGGGTGCTTCTGGGAAGAAAATATAGGAGCTCTGTGTGATGCCACTAACACACTAGAAGTCCTATGGGTGCTTCTGGGAAGAAAATATAGGAGCTCTGTGTGATGCCACTAACACACTAGAAGTCCTATGGGTGCTTCTGGGAAGAAAATATAGGAGCTCTGTGTTATGCCACTAACACACTAGAAGTCCTATGGGTGCTTCTGGGAAGAAAATATAGGAGCTCTGTGTGATGCCACTAACACACTAGAAGTCCTATGGGTGCTTCTGGGAAGAAAATATAGGAGCTCTGTGTGATGCCACTAACACACTAGAAGTCCTATGGGTGCTTCTGGGAAGAAAATATAGGAGCTCTGTGTGATGCCACTAACACACTAGAAGTCCTATGGGTGCTTCTGGGAAGAAAATATAGGAGCTCTGTGTGATGCCACTAACACACAATTGAAGTCCTATGGGTGCTTCTGGGAAGAAAATATAGGAGCTCTGTGTGATGCCACTAACACACTAGAAGTCCTATGGGTGCTTCTGGGAAGAAAATATAGGAGCTCTGTGTGATGCCACTAACACACTAGAAGTCCTATGGGTGCTTCTGGGAAGAAAATATAGGAGCTCTGTGTGATGCCACTAACACACTAGAAGTCCTATGGGTGCTTCTGGGAAGAAAATATAGGAGCTCTGTGTGATGCCACTAACACACTAGAAGTCCTATGGGTGCTTCTGGGAAGAAAATATAGGAGCTCTGTGTGATGCCACTAACACACTAGAAGTCCTATGGGTGCTTCTGGGAAGAAAATATAGGAGCTCTGTGTGATGCCACTAACACACTAGAAGTCCTATGGGTGCTTCTGGGAAGAAAATATAGGAGCTCTGTGTGATGCCACTAACACACTAGAAGTCCTATGGGTGCTTCTGGGAAGAAAATATAGGAGCTCTGTGTGATGCCACTAACACACTAGAAGTCCTATGGGTGCTTCTGGGAAGAAAATATAGGAGCTCTGTGTGATGCCACTAACACACTAGAAGTCCTATGGGTGCTTCTGGGAAGAAAATATAGGAGCTCTGTGTGATGCCACTAACACACTAGAAGTCCTATGGGTGCTTCTGGGAAGAAAATATAGGAGCTCTGTGTGATGCCACTAACACACTAGAAGTCCTATGGGTGCTTCTGGGAAGAAAATATAGGAGCTCTGTGTGATGCCACTAACACACTAGAAGTCCTATGGGTGCTTCTGGGAAGAAAATATAGGAGCTCTGTGTGATGCCACTAACACACTAGAAGTCCTATGGGTGCTTCTGGGAAGAAAATATAGGAGCTCTGTGTGATGCCACTAACACACTAGAAGTCCTATGGGTGCTTCTGGGAAGAAAATATAGGAGCTCTGTGTGATGCCACTAACACACTAGAAGTCCTATGGGTGCTTCTGGGAAGAAAATATAGGAGCTCTGTGTGATGCCACTAACACACTAGAAGTCCTATGGGTGCTTCTGGGAAGAAAATATAGGAGCTCTTTGTGATGCCACTAACACACTAGAAGTCCTATGGGTGCTTCTGGGAAGAAAATATAGAGCTCTGTGTGATGCCACTAACACACTAGAAGTCCTATGGGTGCTTCTGGGAAGAAAATATAGGAGCTCTGTGTGATGCCACTAACACACTAGAAGTCCTATGGGTGCTTCTGGGAAGAAAATATAGGAGCTCTGTGTGATGCCACTAACACACTAGAAGTCCTATGGGTGCTTCTGGGAAGAAAATATAGGAGCTCTGTGTGATGCCACTAACACACTAGAAGTCCTATGGGTGCTTCTGGGAAGAAAATATAGGAGCTCTGTGTGATGCCACTAACACACTAGAAGTCCTATGGGTGCTTCTGGGAAGAAAATATATAGGAGCTCTGTGTGATGCCACTAACACACTAGAAGTCCTATGGGTGCTTCTGGGAAGAAAATATAGGAGCTCTGTGTGATGCCACTAACACACTAGAAGTCCTATGGGTGCTTCTGGGAAGAAAATATAGGATCTCTGTGTGATGCCACTAACACACTAGAAGTCCTATGGGTGCTTCTGGGAAGAAAATATAGGAGCTCTGTGTGATGCCACTAACACACTAGAAGTCCTATGGGTGCTTCTGGGAAGAAAATATAGGAGCTCTGTGTGATGCCACTAACACACTAGAAGTCCTATGGGTGCTTCTGGGAAGAAAATATAGGAGCTCTGTGTGATGCCACTAACACACTAGAAGTCCTATGGGTGCTTCTGGGAAGAAAATATAGGAGCTCTGTGTGATGCCACTAACACACTAGAAGTCCTATGGGTGCTTCTGGGAAGAAAATATAGGAGCTCTGTGTGATGCCACTAACACACTAGAAGTCCTATGGGTGCTTCTGTGAAGAAAATATAGGATCTCTGTGTGATGCCACTAACACAGTACAAGTCCTATGGGTGCTTCTGGGAAGAAAATATAGGAGCTCTGTGTGATGCCACTAACACACTAGAAGTCCTATGGGTGCTTCTGGGAAGAAAATATAGGAGCTCTGTGTGATGCCACTAACACACTAGAAGTCCTATGGGTGCTTCTGGGAAGAAAATATAGGAGCTCTGTGTGATGCCACTAACACACTAGAAGTCCTATGGGTGCTTCTGGGAAGAAAATATAGGAGCTCTGTGTGATGCCACTAACACACTAGAAGTCCTATGGTGATTCTGGGAAGAAAATATAGGAGCTCTGTGTGATGCCACTAACACACTAGAAGTCCTATGGGTGCTTCTGGGAAGAAAATATAGGAGCTCTGTGTGATGCCACTAACACACTAGAAGTCCTATGGGTGCTTCTGGGAAGAAAATATAGGAGCTCTGTGTGATGCCACTAACACACTAGAAGTCCTATGGGTGCTTCTAGGAAGAAAATATAGGATCTCTGTGTGATGCCACTAACACACTAGAAGTCCTATGGGTGCTTCTGGGAAGAAAATATAGGAGCTCTGTGTGATGCCACTAACACACTAGAAGTCCTATGGGTGCTTCTGGGAAGAAAATATAGGAGCTCTGTGTGATGCCACTAACACACTAGAAGTCCTATGGGTGCTTCTGGGAAGAAAATATAGGAGCTCTGGGTGATGGGACTAACACACTTCAAAGTCCTATGGGTGCTTCTGGGAAGAAAATATATAGGAGCTCTGTGTGATGCCACTAACACACTACAAGTCCTATGGGTGCTTCTGGGAAGAAAATATAGGAGCTCTGTGTGATGCCACTAACACACTAGAAGTCCTATGGGTGCTTCTGGGAAGAAAATATAGGAGCTCTGTGTGAAGCCACTAACACACTTAAAGTCCTATGGGTGCTTCTGGGAAGAAAAATATAGGAGCTCTGTGTGATGCCACTAACACACTACAAGTCCTATGGGTGCTTCTGGGAAGAAAATATAGGAGCTCTGTGTGATGCCACTAACACACTACAAGTCCTATGGGTGCTTCTGGGAAGAAAATATAGGAGCTCTGTGTGATGCCACTAACACACTAGAAGTCCTATGGGTGCTTCTGGGAAGAAAATATAGGAGCTCTGTGTGATGCCACTAACACACTAGAAGTCCTATGGGTGCTTCTGGGAAGAAAATATAGGAGCTCTCTGTGTGATGCCACTAACACACTTCAAGTCCTATGGGTGCTTCTGGGAAGAAAATATAGGAGCTCTGTGTGATGGGACTAACACACTAGAAGTCCTATGGGTGCTTCTGGGAAGAAAATATAGGAGCTCTGTGTGATGGGACTAACACACTACAAGTCCTATGGGTGCTTCTGGGAAGAAAATATAGGAGCTCTGTGTGATGCCACTAACACACTACAAGTCCTATGGGTGCTTCTGGGAAGAAATATAGGAGCTCTGTGTGATGCCACTAACACACTACAAGTCCTATGGGTGCTTCTGGGAAGAAAATATAGGAGCTCTGTGTGATGCCACTAACACACTAGAAGTCCTATGGGTGCTTCTGGGAAGAAAAATATAGGAGCTCTGTTTGCTGCCAGTGCCTGCCACAAACACACTACAAGTCCTATGGGTGCTTTTGGGGTGCAGTGCTGTACTAACAGCACTGCGGTTGGTACTACTGAAATACTGTACTAACAGTAAGACATGCACCAGACTAACCCCCAGCAGCAGCTAAAAACACACTAACCAGCAGCAGCAATGGACGATCAATGACAGGTAGCAATGGTTTAGCAAAGTAGAGCAAATCTTTCTAAATGAATCTTTCTAAATGAATCTTTCTAAATTAATCTTTCTAAATGAATCTAGCAGAGTGACACAGAATGAGCCTGCACTCTCCTAAAGCCGGAACGCATGTGACAGGCGCCGACGACGTGGCGGCCTTTTAAATGAGGGGGCGTGTACTAAAGCCCCTGAGCTGTAATTGGCTACAGGCGTCCTGCCTGTAGCCAATTATGGCTCTCCGAGTTTCCGGCGCTGTGATTGGCCAAGCATGCAGGGTCACAGTGCATGCTTGGCCAATCATCAGCCAGCAATGCACTGCGCCGGCCGCGCCGGCCGCAATGCATTGCGGGGCCGCTCGCATCACACGAATGTGATGCGAGTGGCCAAAATAGTTCTGGGCTCGCCGAGCGAGCGAACACCCGGTGCTCGATGCGATCATGGGTTCGCATCGAGCACCGGGCCCATCCTTACCACTATCACACTAGAAGTCCTATGGGTGCTTCTGGGAAGAAAATATAGGAGCTCTGTGTGATGCCACTAACACACAATTGAAGTCCTGTGGGTGCTTTTGGGAAGAAAATATGGGAGCTCTGTGTGATGCCACTAACACACTAGAAGTCCTGTGGGTGCTTCTGGGAAGAAAATATGGGAGCTCTGTGTGATGCCACTAACACACTAGAAGTCCTATGGTGCTTCTGGGAAGAAAATATGGGAGCTCTGTGTGATGCCACTAACACACTAGAAGTCCTATGGGTGCTTCTGGGAAGAAAATATGGGAGCTCTGTGTGATGCCACTAACACACTAGAAGTCCTATGGGTGCTTCTGGGAAGAAAATATGGGAGCTCTGTGTGATGCCACTAACACACTAGAAGTCCTATGGGTGCTTCTGGGAAGAAAATATGGGAGCTCTGTGTGATGCCACTAACACACTAGAAGTCCTATGGGTGCTTCCGGGAAGAAAATATAGGAGCTCTGTGTGATGCCACTAACACACTAGAAGTCCTGTGGGTGCTGCTGGGAAGAAAATATAGGAGCTCTGTGTGATGCCACTAACACACTAGAAGTCCTATGGGTGCTTCTGGGAAGAAAATATAGGAGCTCTGTGTGATGCCACTAACACACAATTGAAGTCCTATGGGTGCTTCTGGGAAGAAAATATGGGAGCTCTGTGTGATGCCACTAACACACTAGAAGTCCTGTGGGTGCTTCTGGGAAGAGAATATGGGAGCTCTGTGTGATGCCACTAACACACTAGAAATCCTGTGGGTGCTGCTGAGAAGAAAATATAGGAGCTCTGTGTGATGCCACTAACACACTAGAAGTCCTATGGGTGCTTCTGGGAAGAAAATATGGGAGCTCTGTGTGATGCCACTAACACACTAGAAGTCCTGTGGGTACTTCTGGGAAGAAAATATGGGAGCTCTGTGTGATGCCACTAACACACTAGAAGTCCTGTGGGTGCTTCTGGGAAGAAAATATGGGAGCTCTGTGTGATGCCACTAACACACTGGAAGTCCTGTGGGTGCTTCTGGGAAGAAAATATGGGAGCTGTGTGTGATGCCACTAACACACTAGAAGTCCTATGGGTGCTTTTGGGAAGAAAATATGGGAGCTCTGTGTGATGCCACTAACACACTAGAAGTCCTATGGGTGCTTCTGGGAAGAAAATATGGGAGCTCTGTGTGATGCCACTAACACACTAGAAGTCCTATGGGTGCTTCTGGGAAGAAAATATGGGAGCTCTGTGTGATGCCACTAACACACTAGAAGTCCTATGGGTGCTTCTGGGAAGAAAATATAGGAGCTCTGTGTGATGCCACTAACACACTAGAAGTCCTGTGGGTGCTTCTGGGATCTCTGTGTGATGCCACTAACACACTGGAAGTCCTGTGGGTGCTTCTGGGAAGAAAATATGGGAGCTGTGTGTGATGCCACTAACACACTAGAAGTCCTATGGGTGCTTTTGGGAAGAAAATATGGGAGCTCTGTGTGATGCCACTAACACACTAGAAGTCCTATGGGTGCTTCTGGGAAGAAAATATGGGAGCTCTGTGTGATGCCACTAACACACTAGAAGTCCTATGGTTGCTTCTGGGAAGAAAATATGGGAGCTCTGTGTGATGCCACTAACACACTAGAAGTCCTACGGGTGCTTCTGGGAAGAAAATATAGGAGCTCTGTGTGATGCCACTAACACACAATTGAAGTCCTATGGGTGCTTCTGGAAGAAAATATGGGAGCTCTGTGTGATGCCACTAACACACTAGAAGTCCTGTGGGTGCTTCTGGGAAGAAAATATGGGAGCTCTGTGTGATGCCACTAACACACTAGAAGTCCTGTGGGTGCTTCTGGGAAGAAAATATGGGACCTCTGTGTGATGCTACTAACACACTAGAAGTCCTGTGGGTGCTTCTGGGAAGAAAATATGGGAGCTCTGTGTGATGCCACTAACACACTAGAAGTCCTGTGGGTGCTTCTGGGAAGAAAATATGGAAGCTCTGTGTGATGCCACTAACACACTAGAAGTCCTATGGGTGCTTCTGGGAAGAAAATATGGGAGCTCTGTGTGATGCCACTAACACACTAGAAGTCCTATGGGGTGCTTCTGGGAAGAAAATATGGGAGCTCTGTGTGATGCCACTAACACACTAGAAGTCCTATGGGTGCTTCTGGGAAGAAAATATGGGAGCTCTGTGTGATGCCACTAACACACTAGAAGTCCTGTGGGTGCTTCTGGGAAGAAAATATGGGAGCTCTGTGTGATGCCACTAACACACTAGAAGTCCTGTGGGTGCTTCTGGGAAGAAAATATAGGAGCTCTGTGTGATGCCACTAACACACAATTGAAGTCCTATGGGTGCTTCTGGGAAGAAAATATGGGAGCTCTGTGTGATGCCACTAACACACTAGAAGTCCTATGGGTGCTTCTGGGAAGAAAATATAGGAGCTCTGTGTGATGCCACTAACACACTAGAAGTCCTATGGGTGCTTCTGGGAAGAAAATATGGGAGCTCTGTGTGATGCCACTAACACACTAGAAGTCCTATGGGTGCTTCTGGGAAGAAAATATGGGAGCTCTGTGTGATGCCACTAACACACTAGAAGTCCTATGGGTGCTTCTGGGAAGAAAATATGGGAGCTCTGTGTGATGCCACTAACACACTAGAAGTCCTGTGGGTGCTTCTGGGAAGAAAATATGGGAGCTCTGTGTGATGCCACTAACACACTAGAAGTCCTGTGGGTGCTTCTGGGAAGAAAATATGGGAGCTCTGTGTGATGCCACTAACACACTAGAAGTCCTGTGGGTGCTTCTGGGAAGAAAATATGGGAGCTCTGTGTGATGCCACTAACACACTAGAAGTCCTATGGGTGCTTCTGGGAAGAAAATATGGGAGCTCTGTGTGATGCCACTAACACACTAGAAGTCCTATGGGTGCTTCTGGGAAGAAAATATGGGAGCTCTGTGTGATGCCACTAACACACTAGAAGTCCTGTGGGTGCTTCTGAGAAGAAAATATAGGAGCTCTGTGTGATGCCACTAACACACTAGAAGTCCTATGGGTGCTTCTGGGAAGAAAATATAGGAGCTCTGTGTGATGCCACTAACACACTAGAAGTCCTATGGGTGCTTCTGGGAAGAAAATATGGGAGCTCTGTGTGATGCCACTAACACACTAGAAGTCCTATGGGTGCTTCTGGGAAGAAAATATGGGAGCTCTGTGTGATGCCACTAACACACTAGAAGTCCTGTGGGTGCTTCTGGGAAGAAAATATGGGAGCTCTGTGTGATGCCACTAACACACTAGAAGTCCTGTGGGTGCTTCTGGGAAGAAAATATGGGAGCTCTGTGTGATGCCACTAACACACTAGAAGTCCTGTGGGTGCTTCTGGGAAGAAAATATGGGAGCTCTGTGTGATGCCACTAACACACTAGAAGTCCTATGGGTGCTTCTGGGAAGAAAATATGGGAGCTCTGTGTGATGCCACTAACACACTAGAAGTCCTATGGGTGCTTCTGGGAAGAAAATATGGGAGCTCTGTGTGATGCCACTAACACACTAGAAGTCCTATGGGTGCTTCTGGGAAGAAAATATGGGAGCTCTGTGTGATGCCACTAACACACTAGAAGTCCTGTGGGTGCTTCTGGGAAGAAAATATGGGAGCTCTGTGTGATGCCACTAACACACTAGAAGTCCTATGGGTGCTTCTGGGAAGAAAATATGGGAGCTCTGTGTGATGCCACTAACACACTAGAAGTCCTATGGGTGCTTCTGGGAAGAAAATATGGGAGCTCTGTGTGATGCCACTAACACACTAGAAGTCCTGTGGGTGCTTCTGGGAAGAAAATATGGGAGCTCTGTGTGATGCCACTAACACACTAGAAGTCCTATGGGTGCTTCTGGGAAGAAAATATGGGAGCTCTGTGTGATGCCACTAACACACTAGAAGTCCTATGGGTGCTTCTGGGAAGAAAATATGGGAGCTCTGTGTGATGCCACTAACACACTAGAAGTCCTGTGGGTGCTTCTGGGAAGAAAATATGGGAGCTCTGTGTGATGCCACTAACACACTAGAAGTCCTATGGGTGCTTCTGGGAAGAAAATATGGGAGCTCTGTGTGATGCCACTAACACACTAGAAGTCCTGTGGGTGCTTCTGGGAAGAAAATATGGGAGCTCTGTGTGATGCCACTAACACACTAGAAGTCCTATGGGTGCTTCTGGGAAGAAAATATAGGAGCTCTGTGTGATGCCACTAACACACTATTGAAGTCCTGTGGGTGCTTCTGGGAAGAAAATATAGGAGCTCTGTGTGATGCCACTAACACACTAGAAGTCCTATGGGTGCTTCTGGAAGAAAATATAGGAGCTCTGTGTGATGCCACTAACACACAAGAAGTCCTATGGGTGCTTCTGGGAAGAAAATATGGGAGCTCTGTGTGATGCCACTAACACACTAGAAGTCCTGTGGGTGCTTCTGGGAAGAAAATATGGGAGCTCTGTGTGATGCCACTAACACACTAGAAGTCCTGTGGGTGCTTCTGGGAAGAAAATATGGGAGCTCTGTGTGATGCCACTAACACACTAGAAGTCCTGTGGGTGCTTCTGGGAAGAAAATATGGGAGCTCTGTGTGATGCCACTAACACACTAGAAGTCCTGTGGGTGCTTCTGGAAGAAAATATGGGAGCTCTGTGTGATGCCACTAACACACTAGAAGTCCTTTGGGTGCTTCTGGGAAGAAAATATGGGAGCTCTGTGTGATGCCACTAACACACTAGAAGTCCTATGGGTGCTTCTGGGAAGAAAATATGGGAGCTCTGTGTGATGCCACTAACACACTAGAAGTCCTATGGGTGCTTCTGGGAAGAAAATATGGGAGCTCTGTGTGATGCCACTAACACACTAGAAGTCCTGTGGGTGCTTCTGGGAAGAAAATATGGGAGCTCTGTGTGATGCACTAACACACTAGAAGTCCTGTGGGTGCTTCTGGGAAGAAAATATGGGAGCTCTGTGTGATGCCACTAACACACTAGAAGTCCTGTGGGTGCTGCTGGGAAGAAAATATGGGAGCTCTGTGTGATGCCACTAACACACTAGAAGTCCTATGGGTGCTTCTGGGAAGAAAATATGGGAGCTCTGTGTGATGCCACTAACACACTAGAAGTCCTGTGGGTGCTTCTGGGAAGAAAATATGGGAGCTCTGTGTGATGCCACTAACACACTAGAAGTCCTGTGGGTGCTTCTGGGAAGAAAATATGGGAGCTCTGTGGGAGGTCTGTGTGATGCCACTAAACACACTAGAAGTCCTGAGAAACGGCGGACGCCTGCCCGCCCGCCCGGGAAAAAGGACCATAGAACGCAGGGGTCCCACCGCGAGGCAAACGGCAAAGCAGGGCTGACGGAGACCTGTAGCTCCGGCTCTCCGCTCCCGCCCCGCCCCCCCCCCAAACCCTCCTCCCCGAGCACAGCGCCTGGACGACACATGCATTGCAGCCTTGCAGCCTGGAACAGCGCAAAAACAATCGCTGCTAGCCATCCTAGGACCCAAGGAGCGTGAGTATATAGCATACCCCCCCCGGACCTGGTTCTACCTGGAGGTAAGATTTATACAACATGCTGACCTGTGGCTAGAGAATAGCGTCAAGGCTGAATAAAACATTAGGACATTTTTCTTTTGCTTTGAATGACTTAACAGTGTCGCTACCTACCGGTTGTAGCTGGTCTTTGTGCATTATTTTTTTCCTGTTCCTGTCTTATCCTGCCTGTAAGATTAGCCTGACTGCTGTTGGGGACAGATCAAAAAAGGCCTTTGAAGAAAGAGAGGAGGACTGGCACTTAGAAGTCAGTCCCTGTGCCCTCAGGACTTTGCAAAACTTATTCATTCTTTGTTGTTCTCTTTGCGTCAGGCAGACCCCAGCGTGTCATGTCTTATACATACAGTAGTGCGGAAAACTTACTGGCTCACGTACCTAATCGCACCAGGTAGACGCGGACACGTTCCAAGCCCCAGAGTTGTCAATCTTTGTATGATGGCGATCTAGTCCCTTTCCCTTTAAATGCAGCCCGGATAGAACTGGAGCTCTAAAGTGATAGCCTGGAGTATGAGATACTCACACGGGTGTAAACAGGCTCTAAAACGATTGTGGGAAGATAATGGTCATCAGAGCCCTTAATGGTGGTTAATTGCCGGAAACGAAAACGGCTGAATCCGCCTCACTGCCTCACTGACACTATACATTTTAAAAGTTGCATCTAGGATTGTAAGTGTGACTCCGATTGGTGCCTGTGAAGTTCTATTTTTTTCACCCTGAAAGCTACATTTTTGAATGAAAGCAGGATCCTGATTGGAGCCTAGGAAGAGTGAGTATCACGCTTTAAGAATTGCATGTTCGGAATGAAAATGAGACCCTGAGCGGTGTTTATGAAGATATACTACTATACACCAAACGTTTTATTGTGGAATGCTCCTCTTAAATATGAAATTATGGACAGACTATAAAATCACATGTTTGCATGTTGTCCATATTATCAAGACCAGTGACCCCCTGTAATATAGTTAAGATCTGCTGACCTCACGAATAGAGCCACTGGGTAGGACACTGAAAAGGCGCATACGGTGCATCGCGGAAGCAATCGGAAGCGAACTGGTAAGAGGGACGGACAAACCCTCCCACTTAGATACAACAAAAGGGGCCATTGCGTAAGTGTTTAGTGTCTCATCTAAAGATCTCACAAGTAGAAAAGGCCCCCTCCTTCACAAATTTGACTACATACACTAAAGGGACACCCAGAAGGAAGCCCCGGGCCCCAAAGCCCAGAGGGACACAAGCAATAAACAATACCTCCAAGACCCAGCCAAACAACCTGTTAGGTACCTGGTAGTGCTGAGCTTGACTTGATGGTTGGAGACCTCTCTTACAACTCTGGTTCAGGGCCTGCTGGATTGGGGACAGCGTAGCCGTGAACTCAGCGGGTAGGAGTGTCCGTGTGGATGCAGCAGGCTGATGCAGGGTAGATGCAGGGCTTGCTCAGAGGGTAGGTCTGCAGATGAAGGTTCGGCAGGAAACCAGGAGGCAGGAGGTAAACCGACAACAGGAGCAGCAGCAGACGGCTGAAGTAGCTGACAGCAACGGCAGGAGATCAGCAGATGACGGCAGCAGCGAAGACCTGTGCAGGGACACTGGAGCAGGGATGGTCAGGCAAGCCGGGTCACAACAGGTAAGGCAGACAGGTATGGACGGCAGGCAGGAGGATGGTCAGGAGGCAAGCCGGGGGTTCAGCAACAGTAACACAGTCCAGAGCAGGGTCAAACAAGCCGGGGTCAAGGAACGGAGAGAGTAGCGGAGTCAAACAAGCCGGGTCACAGGTAGGGAGCTTCAGACAGGTTCAGGTTGGGGTCACAGGTGGGAGCTGAGACGGACAGCGCCGCATGCAGGCAGCTGTCCCCTTTAAATAAGGCCACTGGCGCCAAAGCGGCGCCGATCGCGCACGTGCACGCGCACGGGGGCGCGCGCGCCCGCTATTTGCGCACGGGAGCGCGCGCACGAGTCCCGCGGGCGCGTGCACGCGCCCGCGGCGCGCGCCGACGCGCGCGCCGGCGTTCAGAGGGACCAGGGCTGCCCAGGTGCCCGCGCACCCTCCGGCTAGGGTGCCCAGGGCGGCTAGAGCCCTGACATTGCCCCCTCACAAGGGGCAACCTCCGGGTGCCCATTAGGCGTTGTCTTTCTGGATGGGAAGAAAGAAAGGTGCGGATTAGTCTCTTGGCATGAAGGTTGCATTCTGGCTCCCATGAATTACTCTCGGCCCCATACCCCTTCCACTTGATCAGGAACTGCCTCTCCCCCCTACGTCTCCTGCAATCAAGGATGGCCTCTACCTCGTACTCCTCATTACCTTGGACCAGGACAGGTCCGGGTGGGTTTGTACCCCTATCAGGGAAGGGATCGGGCACAGCGGGTTTCAGGAGAGAAACGTGGAAGACTGGGTGGACTCTCATAGAGTCGGGCAGGGACAGCTCATAGGAAACTTCATTGATCCTCCTCTTCACAGGGAAAGGTCCTAAGAACTTGGGAGCAAGCTTCTTAGAGGGACAAGCAAGTCTAAGGTTAGTTGTAGCTAGCCATACCTGGTCGCCCACCTGCAAGTTCAGCTCACCCCTCCTCTTCCGATCGAAGAATCTTTTGCTGTCCTCCTGTGCCTTGGTGATTGCCTCCTGAAGAATCCTGTTGTTGCGGCTGAGGAACGAAGCTGTATCCTGGACTGCCGGGACTGAAGATTCTGGGAGAAAGTCAGGGAGAAAAGACAAGTGAAAACCGTAGTTGGCAAAAAATGGGGATTGACCTGTGGCTGAATGACTGGCATTATTATAAGAGAATTCAGCTAGGGGTAATAGGGACACCCAATCGTCCTGTACAAAGGACGTGAAGCACCTTATGTATTGCTCTAAAGTCTGGTTGGTGCGTTCCGTCTGCCCATTAGTTTGGGGGTGGTATGCAGAAGAAAGGGCCAGCTCAATCTTAAGGATCTCACAAAGGGCCCTCCAAAAACGGGACGTGAACTGGACCCCCCTATCTGATACTATATTGGCCGGAACCCCATGTAACCTGACTATCTCCTTAATAAAAAGATGGGCAGTCTCTGTGGCAGATGGTGTTCCCCTTAAAGGCAAAAAGTGGGCCATTTTGGACAGCCGGTCCACTACTACAAAAATAGCAGAGCACCCCTCTGAGCACGGAAGCTCGACTATAAAGTCCATGGACAACATTCGCCAAGGTCGATCAGGTGCAGGAAGAGGCTTCAAAAGTCCCCAAGCTCGGTTCCTAGACGTCTTGCTGCGGTTACAAACAGGGCAGGAGTCAACATAAGACTTGCAGAATTCCTTTAGTTTGGGCCACCAAAAGGTGCGTTGCACCAACTCCACAGTTTTACGGCTCCCGAAGTGTCCTGCCAGTGGATGGTCGTGTAGAAGGGTCAGGACCTTCACCCTTACAGATTCGGGGACGAAGACTTGACTTCCCCTCCAGAGGAGTCCATCGCTGGAAGTTAGGGTGACCCCATGGGGTCCCTGGGAACTGGCGGATGCCTCCCGGATTTGAGATAGCAGATCTGGCTGTAAAAGTAGAAAGTTTCCGGAAGATAGGATGGTGTCTGGGGTGGTGGAGTCCTTGGGACTGTCAAACATCCGGGAAAGGGCGTCAGGCTTCACATTCTTGGAACCGGGACGATACGTAATATGAAAGCAGAACCTTGAGAAAAACAGAGCCCAGCGGGCTTGTCGGGGTTTGAGTCGCTTGGCAGTTCGTAAGTACTCAAGGTTCTTGTGGTCAGTGTAGATGAGTACTGGATGATTAGCTCCCTCCAAGAGGTACCTCCATTCTTCTAGTGCCGATTTGATAGCCAAGAGCTCCCGGTCCCCGACATCATAATTCCTCTCGGCTGGAGAAAGTTTCCGAGAGAAAAATCCCACTGGGTGCATGGCGTCTTTATTGCCCTGTCGTTGTGACACGACCGCCCCAACTGCCACTTCAGATGCATCGACCTCCAAGATGTAAGGGAGGGCAGGGTCGGGGTGACTGAGGATAGGGGCGGAGGTAAACAGTCTCTTAAGCTGATCAAAGGCCCCTTGAGCTTCCGGGCCCCAGTGGAAGCGTGTGCCCTGCTTGGTCAGCTGGGTGATGGGGGTGATGATAGCAGAGAACCCCTTAATAAACTTCCTGTAGAAGTTTGCAAATCCTACGAACCGTTGGATTCCTTTTTTATCTACAGGTGCTGGCCAGTCAAGAACGGCGGACACCTTCTGAGGGTCCATTCTAATGCCTGCCGGGGAGATTTCAAGTCCCAAAAACTGGATTTCCTGCTGCTCAAATTCGCACTTCTCGGCCTTTGCATACAGGCCGTGCCGTCGGAGTCGAAGGAGTACCTTGCCCACATGCCCACGATGTTGTTCAAGGGTTTGGGAGAAAATCAAGATGTCGTCCAGATAGACGATCACGAAAATGTCCAAATAGTCTCTGAGTACATCATTGATGAAATGCTGGAACGTGGCCGGGGCATTACAGAGCCCGAAGGGCATGACCAAGTACTCATAGTGGCCGAAACGAGTCCGGAAAGCCGTCTTCCACTCGTCCTCGGCCCGAATGCGGACCAAATTGTATGCACCCCTGAGGTCCAATTTGGTGAAAACCGTTGCCGATCTTAGCTTCTGAAAGAGCTCAGGGATTAAGGGCAGGGGGTACCGATTCTTGACCGTTATTTTATTGAGCTCCCGGTAGTCCACACAGGGCCTCAAGGACTGATCCTTCTTGGTGACGAAGAAGATGCCTGCGCCAGCAGGAGAGGTGGAATGGCGGATGAACCCCTTCTTTAAGTTTTCGGCAATGTAGGTCTTCAGGGCCTCTTGTTCTTTCTCGGAGAGAGGAAAAATGCGACCGAAGGGAATTTCAGCCCCAGGGAGGAGCTCGATGGGGCAATCATAGGGACGGTGGGGCGGAAGGGAGTCTGCCCCCCGCTTGCTGAAAACGTCCAGAAAGTCATGATAAGGTTGGGGTACAGATTGGCGTAGGTCTTGATCCGCGTCTAGGCAAAGCAAGGTAGAGGATGGTCCGAGGGTTGCAGGTAGGCAGTGTTCCTGGCAGTACCGAGATTGAAATTCTACCTCCCCGGTGGACCAATGGATCAGCGGGTTATGGGCCTGGAGCCATGGCATACCCAGGATGACCGGGAACAGGGGAGAGGAGATCACGTCCATGGTCAGGAGCTCCTGATGTTGAGGGAAAATTGTAGCGGTTAAGGGCAAAGTCTCTTGAGTCACCTGGCCAGACTTAATGCGGGACCCATCCGCCAGAAACACAGTAAGTCCTTGGGTCTTCTTCTGGAGCGGCAGGGCGTGAGTGTTGGCGAAGGTGGCATCCACGAAACAGCTACACGCCCCGGAGTCAATGATGGCGCTGGTGAGGATTGTCCTTCCCTGGCACTGCAACGACAGAGGAAGGGTAAGGTGAATAGTACTGGCTGGGCAGGGTGCAGAGAGAGGAGATACGGATGATAAGCACTTACGCGTCTTGACAGGGCAACCATTCACGAAATGTCCAGAGCCCCCACAGTACAGACACAGATTCAACTGGCGACGTCGGGCCCGTTCCTCGGGCGTCAAGGGGGCACGTAGAAGACCAATCTGCATCGGTTCGGAACCATCTGAAGCAGGTCCCACGGGAGGTGTAGAGGGAGCAGGTAGGTAGCGAGTGGCAGGAACAGGAGCCCTAGCGACCATCCAAGCTGGGCGACTGGGCAAAGCAGAGCGTTCAGCTCGGCGCTCCCGTAGGCGACGGTCCAATTGGATTGTCAGAGTGACAAGGTCCTCAAGATCCTCAGGAACTCCTACACGGGCCAGTTCGTCTTTCAACCCCTCTGAGAGGCCCATGCGGAACTGGTGTCTGAGGGCTGCATTGTTCCATTGAGTATCCGCGCTCCAGCGCCTAAAGTCCGTGATATAGTCCTCAGCCGTCCTGCGGCCTTGCTGGAGCGCGGATAGGGCAGATTCAGCTGTAGCCGTGCGTTGAGGGTCGTCATACAACTGTGCCATTGCCTGGAAGAAGGCGGCTAAGGACTGGGTCATGACACTGTTGGTTCCCAGAAGACGGTGGGCCCAGGACTGGGGTTCTCCTTGTAGAAGGGACACCACGAATCCCACCTTGGTGACTTCCAGGGAGAAGGTCCGGGGTTGCAGGGCAAAGTAAAGCTGGCAGGCATCTCGGAAAGCTTGAAACTTGGACCGGTCGCCCGAGAACCTTTCTGGGATAGGTACTCTAGGTTCAGGGGGAAGCATCACCACTGTTGGTTGGGAGGCAGGTTGCACTGGTGGTGGAGGTGCAGCAGCCATGGGGCTGGCAAGTTGTTGAACTTGGCCTTCCAGCTTGGTGTATCCCTCCTGCAGGGATTTCACGGCTTGTGTGAGGGCTGCCAGGTGGGAGCACATTTCCCGCATGGTTGAGGCTCCATCCGCAGGCTCAGTCATATTGGCTGTCCGTACTGTTAGGTACCTGGTAGTGCTGAGCTTGACTTGATGGTTGGAGACCTCTCTTACAACTCTGGTTCAGGGCCTGCTGGATTGGGGACAGCGTAGCCGTGAACTCAGCGGGTAGGAGTGTCCGTGTGGATGCAGCAGGCTGATGCAGGGTAGATGCAGGGCTTGCTCAGAGGGTAGGTCTGCAGATGAAGGTTCGGCAGGAAACCAGGAGGCAGGAGGTAAACCGACAACAGGAGCAGCAGCAGACGGCTGAAGTAGCTGACAGCAACGGCAGGAGATCAGCAGATGACGGCAGCAGCGAAGACCTGTGCAGGGACACTGGAGCAGGGATGGTCAGGCAAGCCGGGTCACAACAGGTAAGGCAGACAGGTATGGACGGCAGGCAGGAGGATGGTCAGGAGGCAAGCCGGGGGTTCAGCAACAGTAACACAGTCCAGAGCAGGGTCAAACAAGCCGGGGTCAAGGAACGGAGAGAGTAGCGGAGTCAAACAAGCCGGGTCACAGGTAGGGAGCTTCAGACAGGTTCAGGTTGGGGTCACAGGTGGGAGCTGAGACGGACAGCGCCGCATGCAGGCAGCTGTCCCCTTTAAATAAGGCCACTGGCGCCAAAGCGGCGCCGATCGCGCACGTGCACGCGCACGGGGGCGCGCGCGCCCGCTATTTGCGCACGGGAGCGCGCGCACGAGTCCCGCGGGCGCGTGCACGCGCCCGCGGCGCGCGCCGACGCGCGCGCCGGCGTTCAGAGGGACCAGGGCTGCCCAGGTGCCCGCGCACCCTCCGGCTAGGGTGCCCAGGGCGGCTAGAGCCCTGACAGCCCGAACCCTCGAAAGACGGAGACATCAGAAACCCCTGCTGGAAATATTGAAAAGGGAAAACATAAGATACAACTGGGGCTTCCCATCATGCCTAATAGGGTCAAAAGAGGGGTGTACGGCCAGGCTGAGGTACCCGGAAGAAGTGCAGGGCTTCTGTACAAAACTCGGGATTCTAGTCCCGAACTTGCAGGGCTGGATTGAAATGGAAGGACTGGGGGACCCGGGGGGGGGGGGGGTGGAGGGGAGGGAGGAGGGGTGAATGCCCACGTATAGCTGTAAAACAACTCTGTTCTAATCGGCCCTGCCCCCCCCCTTTGCGCCCCGAGTACGGGCCGCGGAGGGGAGGGGAGGGCTAAACAGACTCCACCTCACCAGGAATCCGGAGTCTAAGGGAAGCCACAAAAGATGGCCCCCAATGACCCGGGGACCCTAGTCGGGGTAAGAGAGGGGGGAGGGGGGGGGGGGGGTGGGTGAAAGGGGGGGGGAGAGAAGGGGGGGGGAGAGGGAGGGGAGGAAGGGAGGGAAGGGGGACGGGGGGAAGGGGGAGGGAAACCACGTCCGCTGTAGGGCCGCTATCACCACCAATACTTCAGAGGGAAAAGAAAAACAAAATCCCAAAAAACCACGTCCGCTGTTGGGCTGTTGTCACCATCAATATTTCAGAGGGAAAAAAAAAAAAGAAAAAACAAAATTCCAAAAGATAAATGAAGGACATAGAAATCAAATTTTTATCATATAATGTGAAAGGCTTAAACTCCCCCGGCAAGCGATCTAAAATTTTGGAGGAAGCTGAGAGATATGGCGCAGGTATAGTGTTCCTGCAAGAGACTCACCTGGCACATTCCTCAAATACTAGACTTTTTTCTCCAGCTCTCCCAAAATGGTTCTATGGGGACACTATCTCGAGCAGGGCAAGAGGAGTGGCAATTGGGATTGCGAGGGACATTGACTTCACGGTGGAGGAGAGAATGACGGACCCCGAGGGGAGATACCTGTTTCTTAGGGGCTCCCTCCTAGGGGTAGAACTTACACTGGCCAATGTTTATGCCCCCAACACCAAACCTATCTTATTCCTCGAAGCAATTCTGCGTAAGCTAAGGGCCTTCAGGAAAGGATATTTGATCCTGATGGGGGACCTCAACTTTGTGATGGACCCCGCGAAGGACAGTACGTCTGGTGGCACGGGGAGGGGCAACATACAACTGAAGCGTATTAAAAAAAAACTATCGGAGGACCAACTGTTGGACGTGTGGAGGATCCAGCACCCGCAGTTGAGGGATTACTCGTTCTTCTCCCCTGTCCACCAGATGTATTCTCGCCTGGACTATATTTTAATAGACCATGGCATACTGGAAAGGGTCAAAGAAACCGAAATTGGAATAGCTTCCTTCTCGGACCATGCGCCGGTATCCATGAGGCTAAGGTTCCCCGAACACAAACAATCCTCTAGCGGATGGAAACTCAATCCTGAATTGTTACACGACAAAGAAATTAGGGAGCATATCAAAAAGGAGCTAGAATGGTTCTTTCAAATCAACGACAACGGAGAGGTCTCAGAGGCACAACTGTGGGACGCTCATAAAGCGTTCATTAGGGGGCTACTGATTGCTAAAGCTTCATGGAAAAAAAAGGAGAGGGTGAGAAAGACGCAGGCGCTGATGGCCGAGATTAAAACCCTGGAGCAAAAGCACAAATCTGGGGGGGCACTTAGCCAGAGCATATACATAGAGCTTACAGATAAGAGAGAGGAATTGAAAGATTTAGCTGAACAGGAAGTCAGACAGAAGTTCAATAAATTGGCCAGGAAACAATATATATGGGGCAACAAGCCAGGGAAATATCTAGCAAGGAAATTACAAAAAAAAAGAAAACTAGAAATTTTATTGAAAAAATTCAAACAAAAAATGGGGAGATGAAGTTCACCTCTAGTGAAATAGCCTCTACATTCAGAGACTATTACAAAGAACTTTACGAGGTGAAAACCAAGGGAAACAACGACAGCATGGGAAACAACCAGAAAACATCAGAGTTCCTAGAGAGGGCAGGGCTAATGGCCCTAGGGGGGGAGGAGAGAGATGAGCTTGAGAGGCCAATAACTGAGGAAGAGATCTTAGCAGCCATCAACAACTCTCCAACAGGGAAGAGCCCGGGCCCGGACGGCTTCACGGCCTCATATTATAAAACGTACAAAGAGATTCTTATACCGAGATTGCTGCGATATATGAATGGACTAGGGATAGATTATGATATGAGCGAAGAGGCCCTAAAAGCCACAATCACTCTTCTGAGGAAGGATGGGAAGGATGGATCGGTGTGCTCGAACTACAGACCCATCTCCTTATTACATTTCGATACAAAATTATACGCTAAGATTCTGGCGGATCGAATAAAGGGGCACTTGGGCACACTGATCCATCCGGACCAGGTTGGGTTCGTCCCGGGCAGAGAGGGGAGGGACAATGGGATTCGGACATTGCTGGCCATACAGAGGATGGGAGACTCGAGAACCCCCAGTCTACTCCTCTCGATAGACGCTGAAAAAGCGTTCGACAGAGTAGACTGGGGGTTCATGTTCAACACTCTACAGAGGATGGGTTTCGGACCCAGAATTATTCAAAAAATCAAAACCCTATATAATCATCCGAAAACCAACATCAAGGTCAATGGAACGACCTCCGCGGAGTTCGAACTGTTTAACGGTACTAGGCAGGGTTGCCCACTCTCCCCTCTCCTTTTTGTTCTATCCCTGGAACCGCTGTTGGCCACAATTCGCGGAAACCCAGAGGTGGAAGGCTGTAAAGTCGGCAGCGAAGAGCACAAACTTGCGGCCTTCGCGGACGACGTCCTCTTTTACATAAGCTCACCCCAGAAGTCAGTCCCCATATTGCTTAAAACCTTAAAGGAATATGGGGAACGAACAAACTTTAGAATCAATGCCTCAAAAACTTTTATCCTTAATATTAACCTCAACAAAATAGAGAAACAGAACCTACAGAAAACAGTTAGTTTTGTCTGGAAAAAAAGGATAAAATACTTAGGAATAGAATTGGCCAACAACCCGAGGAAATTATACAAAATAAATTATATCCCACTCCTAGAAGATATAAAAAAAAAAATGCCAAGAGCTGAAGGGAAAAATTCTATCCTGGATAGGCAGGATCAATTCAGTAAAAATGATGATCTTACCAGTAATCACATATAAATTCCAGATGCTCCCCCTCCCTCTCCCAAAACAGTACCTCGGTAAACTAAGAGCCATGATAATGAATTTCATATGGAATTACAAAAAACATAGAATCTCCCTCCAAGTTCTAAAACAAGACAAAAGTCAGGGCGGCCTGGCGGTCCCAGACATAGAAAGTTACTACCATGCTATAGCACTTTTAAGAATCGCAGAATGGGGTAAAATAGGTAACACTAAAAGATGGGTTAGTTTGGAGGAAGCACTGAGTGAAGCTAGGCTGGGGAAGATTGTGTGGAATCCTCCGAAAAGCCGGACACTGGGAGAAAAGACACATATAATCACCATCACGACTTTGAAAATTTGGGACAAAATATATAAAATATTCAACAAAAATTATAATTCGCCACTTATAGCACTTAAAGAAAATCCTTTTTTCCCGCCAGGGTTTAAGGAAATAGGAGGTGATTGGATTAGAAAGGACTGCACGAGATTAGGGGAAGTTATTAGCAAGGGGAAGGTTATGACACTGCACGAGTTACAGAATAATGAGGCTTTTTCCATTGATGGATGGCGGCACCGCCAGCTGACCCACTTTGTGGGCTCTCTTCCTAGCCCATTAAGGGAGGCTAAGGATCTAACAAAATTAGAGAAAATTTTTACGGCAGAATGTTCAAAAAAAAGAATATCCAGAATTTATAAACTGTTATTAGAAAGAGATAGACCGGAGATGCCGCCATACCTTACCAAATGGGAAAGCGAACTAGGAACACAATTAGAAATAGGCACAAGTAAGAAAATTTTAAAATTAGCACATGGGTCAGCGGTAGACGCGAGAACTGCAGAAACAAACTTTAAGTGCATGGCTAGGTGGTATAGAACCCCAGACAGGGTCAGCAATTTCCAGGCGGATACATCTGCGAACTGTTGAAGGGGGTGTGATCAAAGGGGCACTATGGGTCATCTATGGTGGGGGTGTCCTAAAATCAAAAAATTTTGGGAGACTATCCTAAAATACATAAAAGAAATAACAACGATCGAGGTAAAAAATGACCCTTGGGTGGCACTTATGCATGCCACATCCAAGGAAATTAAACAATATAAAGGCTCATTGATTCCCCATCTGCTTAACGCGGCTAAAAGGGTAATTCCAAGGAGGTGGAAGGACAAGGAAAGCCCACCCTTATGGGAATGGGTTGACGCAGTGGAGTCCACTTACATGATGGAATGTGTGCTGTACACCGGGGAGGAGGACAGAGAGGCCACGAGGGCTAGATGGGAGAGTTGGAGAAAATTCAAGAGGTCTTGGAGTTACAGGGAGGCTTTGCGAGTGCAGCCGTGACAACTGATGATCCCTGGGGGGTGAAGCCGAAAAGAGATCTAGCTACGGAAAGGAAGACCCTAAGGGCAGGAGAAGATACTGGGGAGATAGGACCACCTTACAACGACAAAACAGCGGACGGGGACGGGGAGGGCGGGGGCACGGGGGAGACAGGGGGGAGGGGGGGGGGGAATAAAAATAAAAACCCCCAGGGGGGTTAACTGGAAGAGTGATGGAACGGGATTTAGGATAAAGGAAGCGGAGGGGGAGTGGAGGCCGGGTGGGATCTCGGAAGTACATATGTATTTTTTTTTGGGCTTTGTAAATTTCATGGAAGCCCGACTCAGGACCCCTATCCCCCCCAACTCCAGGGGGGGAAAAAAAAAAAAAAGGGGTGAGAATGAAACAATCCACTAATGATGCTAAGACAATTAGAGGGATGGAGATGCGGGCATAGCTGACACTCACCCAAGAATATTCTTTCTGAAGTGAAAAAAAAGAAAAAAAAAAAAAAAAAGAAGTCCTGTGGGTGCTTCTGGGAAGAAAATATGGGAGCTCTGTGTGATGCCACTAACACACTAGAAGTCATATAGGTGCTTCTGGGAAGAAAATATGGGAGCTCTGTGTGATGTCACTAACACACTAGAAGTCCTATGGGTGCTTCTGGGAAGAAAATATAGGAGCTCTGTGTGATGCCACTAACACACTAGAAGTCCTGTGGGTGCTTCTGAGAAGAAAATATAGGAGCTCTGTGTGATGCCACTAACACACAATTGAAGTCCTATGGGTGCTTCTGGGAAGAAAATATGGGAGCTCTGTGTGATGCCACTAACACACTAGAAGTCCTGTGGGTGCTTCTGGGAAGAAAATATGGGAGCTCTGTGTGATGCCACTAACACACTAGAAGTCCTATGGGTGCTTCTGGGAAGAAAATATGGGAGCTCTGTGTGATGCCACTAACACACTAGAAGTCCTATGGGTGCTTCTGGGAAGAAAATATGGGAGCTCTGTGTGATGCCACTAACACACTAGAAGTCCTGTGGGTGCTTCTGGGAAGAAAATATGGGAGCTCTGTGTGATGCCACTAACACACTAGAAGTCCTATGGGTGCTTCTGGGAAGAAAATATGGGAGCTCTGTGTGATGCCACTAATACACTAGAAGTCCTATGGGTGCTTCTGGGAAGAAAATATGGGAGCTCTGTGTGATGCCACTAACACACTAGAAGTCCTATGGGTGCTTCTGGGAAGAAAATATGGGAGCTCTGTGTGATGCCACTAACACACTAGAAGTCCTGTGGGTGCTTCTGGGAAGAAAATATGGGAGCTCTGTGTGATGCCACTAACACACTAGAAGTCCTATGGGTGCTTCTGGGAAGAAAATATGGGAGCTCTGTGTGATGCCACTAACACACTAGAAGTCCTATGGGTGCTTCTGAGAAGAAAATATAGGAGCTCTGTGTGATGCCACTAACACACTAGAAGTCCTATGGGTGCTTCTGGGAAGAAAATATAGGAGCTCTGTGTGATGCCACTAACACACAATTGAAGTCCTATGGGTGCTTCTGGGAAGAAAATATGGGAGCTCTGTGTGATGCCACTAACACACTAGAAGTCCTATGGGTGCTTCTGGGAAGAAAATATGGGAGCTCTGTGTGATGCCACTAACACACTAGAAGTCCTATGGGTGCTTCTGGGAAGAAAATATGGGAGCTCTGTGTGATGCCACTAACACACTAGAAGTCCTATGGGTGCTTCTGGGAAGAAAATATGGGAGCTCTGTGTGATGCCACTAACACACTAGAAGTCCTGTGGGTGCTTCTGGGAAGAAAATATGGGAGCTCTGTGTGATGCCACTAACACACTGGAAGTCCTGTGGGTGCTTCTGGGAAGAAAATATGGGAGCTCTGTGTGATGCCACTAACACACTAGAAGTCTATGGGTGCTTCTGGGAAGAAAATATGGGAGGTCTGTGTGATGCCACTAACACACTAAAAGTCCTATGGGTGCTTCTGGGAAGAAAATATAGGAGCTCTGTGTGATGCCACTAACACACTAGAAGTCCTGTGGGTGCTTCTGAGAAGAAAATATAGGAGCTCTGTGTGATGCCACTAACACACTAGAAGTCCTATGGGTGCTTCTGGGAAGAAAATATAGGAGCTCTGTGTGATGCCACTAACACACAATTGAAGTCCTATGGGTGCTTCTGGGAAGAAAATGTGGGAGCTCTGTGTGATGCCACTAACACACTAGAAGTCCTATGGGTGCTTCTGGGAAGAAAATATAGGAGCTCTGTGTGATGCCACTAACACACTAGAAGTCCTATGGGTGCTTCTGGGAAGAAAATATGGGAGCTCTGTGTGATGCCACTAACACACTAGAAGTCCTATGGGTGCTTCTGGGAAGAAAATATGGGAGCTCTGTGTGATGCCACTAACACACTAGAAGGCCTATGGGTGCTTCTGGGAAGAAAATATAGGAGCTCTGTGTGATGCCACTAACACACTAGAAGTCCTATGGGTGCTTCTGGAAAGAAAATATAGGAGCTCTGTGTGATGCCACTAACACACTAGAAGTCCTATGGGTGCTTCTGGGAAGAAAATATAGGAGCTCTGTGTGATGCCACTAACACACAATTGAAGTCCTGTGGGTGCTTCTGAGAAGAAAATATAGGAGCTCTGTGTGATGCCACTAACACACTAGAAGTCCTATGGGTGCTTCTGGGAAGAAAATATAGGAGCTCTGTGTGATGCCACTAACACACAATTGAAGTCCTATGGGTGCTTCTGGGAAGAAAATATGGGAGCTCTGTGTGATGCCACTAACACACTAGAAGTCCTATGGGTGCTTCTGGGAAGAAAATATAGGAGCTCTGTGTGATGCCACTAACACACTAGAAGTCCTATGGGTGCTTCTGGGAAGAAAATATAGGAGCTCTGTGTGATGCCACTAACACACTAGAAGTCCTATGGGTGCTTCTGGGAAGAAAATATAGGAGCTCTGTGTGATGCCACTAACACACAATTGAAGTCCTCTGGGTGCTTCTGGGAAGAAAATATGGGAGCTCTGTGTGATGCCACTAACACACTAGAAGTCCTGTGGGTGCTTCTGGGAAGAAAATATGGGAGCTCTGTGTGATGCCACTAACACACTAGAAGTCCTATGGGTGCTTCTGGGAAGAAAATATGGGAGCTCTGTGTGATGCCACTAACACACTAGAAGTCCTGTGGGTGCTTCTGGGAAGAAAATATGGGAGCTCTGTGTGATGCCACTAATACACTAGAAGTCCTATGGGTGCATCTGGGTAGAAAATATGGGAGCTCTGTGTGATGCCACTAACACACTAGAAGTCCTATGGGTGCTTCTGGGAAGAAAATATGGGAGCTCTGTGTGATGCCACTAACACACTAGAAGTCCTGTGGGTGCTTCTGAGAAGAAAATATAGGAGCTCTGTGTGATGCCACTAACACACTAGAAGTCCTATGGGTGCTTCTGGGAAGAAAATATAGGAGCTCTGTGTGATGCCACTAACACACAATTGAAGTCCTATGGGTGCTTCTGGGAAGAAAATATGGGAGCTCTGTGTGATGCCACTAACACACTAGAAGTCCTATGGGTGCTTCTGGGAAGAAAATATGGGAGCTCTGTGTGATGCAACTAACACACTAGAAGTCCTGTGGGTGCTTCTGGGTAGAAAATATGGGAGCTCTGTGTGATGCCACTAACACACTAGAAGTCCTATGGGTGCTTCTGGGAAGAAAATATGGGAGCTCTGTGTGATGCCACTAACACACTAGAAGTCCTATGGGTGCTTCTGGGAAGAAAATATGGGAGCTCTGTGTGATGCCACTAACACACTAGAAGTCCTATGGGTGCTTCTGGGAAGAAAATATGGGAGCTCTGTGTGATGCCACTAACACACTAGAAGTCCTATGGGTGCTTCTGGGAAGAAAATATGGGAGCTCTGTGTGATGCCACTAACACACTAAAAGTCCTATGGGTGCTTCTGGGAAGAAAATATGGGAGCTCTGTGTGATGCCACTAACACACTAGAAGTCCTATGGGTGCTTCTGGGAAGAAAATATAGGAGCTCTGTGTGATGCCACTAACACACTAGAAGTCCTATGGGTGCTTCTGGGAAGAAAATATAGGAGCTCTGTGTGATGCCACTAACACACAATTGAAGTCCTATGGGTGCTTCTGGGAAGAAAATATGGGAGCTCTGTGTGATGCCACTAACACACTAGAAGTCCTATGGGTGCTTCTGGGAAGAAAATATGGGAGCTCTGTGTGATGCCACTAACACACTAGAAGTCCTATGGGTGCTTCTGGGAAGAAAATATAGGGAGCTCTGTGTGATGCCACTAACACACTAGAAGTCCTATGGGTGCTTCTGGGAAGAAAATATGGGAGCTCTGTGTGATGCCACTAACACACTAGAAGTCCTATGGGTGCTTCTGGGAAGAAAATATAGGAGCTCTGTGTGATGCCACTAACACACTAGAAGTCCCGTGGGTGCTGCTGGGAAGAAAATATAGGAGCTCTGTGTGATGCCACTAACACACTAGAAGTCCTATGGGTGCTTCTGGGAAGAAAATATAGGAGCTCTGTGTGATGCCACTAACACACAATTGAAGGCCTGTGGGTGCTGCTGAGAAGAAAATATAGGAGCTCTGTGTGATGCCACTAACACACTAGAAGTCCTATGGGTGCTTCTGGGAAGAAAATATAGGAGCTCTGTGTGATGCCACTAACACACAATTGAAGTCCTATGGGTGCTTCTGGGAAGAAAATATGGGAGCTCTGTGTGATGCCACTAACACACTAGAAGTCCTGTGGGTGCTTCTGGGAAGAAAATATGGGAGCTCTGTGTGATGCCACTAACACACTAGAAGTCCTATGGGTGCTTCTGGGAAGAAAATATGGGAGCTCTGTGTGATGCCACTAACACACTAGAAGTCCTATGGGTGCTTCTGGGAAGAAAATATGGGAGCTCTGTGTGATGCCACTAACACACTAGAAGTCCTATGGGTGCTTCAGGGAAGAAAATATGGGAGCTCTGTGTGATGCCACTAACACACTAGAAGTCCTATGGGTGCTTCTGGGAAGAAAATATGGGAGCTCTGTGTGATGCCACTAACACACTAGAAGTCCTATGGGTGCATCTGGGAAGAAAATATGGGAGCTCTGTGTGATGCCACTAACACACTAGAAGTCCTATGGGTGCTTCTGGGAAGAAAATATGGGAGCTCTGTGTGATGCCACTAACACACTAGAAGTCCTGTGGGTGCTTCTGGGAAGAAAATATGGGAGCTCTGTGTGATGCCACTAACACACTAGAAGTCCTATGGGTGCTTCTGGGAAGAAAATATAGGAGCTCTGTGTGATGCCACTAACACACTAGAAGTCCTATGGGTGCTTCTGGGAAGAAAATATGGGAGCTCTGTGTGATGCCACTAACACACTAGAAGTCCTATGGGTGCTCTGGGAAGAAAATATAGGAGCTCTGTGTGATGCCACTAACACACTAGAAGTCCTATGGGTGCTTCTGGGAAGAAAATATATGGAGCTCTGTGTGATGCCACTAACACACTAGCAGTCCTATGGGTGCTTCTGGGAGCAAACTATAGGAGCTCTGTGTGATGCCACTAACACACTAGAGGTCCTATGGGTGCTTCTGTGAAGAAAATATAGGAGCTCTGTGTGATGCCACTAACACACTAGAAGTCCTATTGGTGCTTCTGGGAAGAAAATATGGGAGCTCTGTGTGATGCCACTAACACACACTAGAAGTCCTATGGGTGCTTCTGGGAAGAAAATATAGGAGCTCTGTGTGATGCCACTAACACACTAGAAGTCCTATGGGTGCTTCTGGAAGAAAATATAGGAGCTCTGTGTGATGCCACTAACACACTAGAAGTCCTATGGGTGCTTCTGGGAAGAAAATATAGGAGCTCTGTGTGATGCCACTAACACACTAGAAGTCCTATGGGTGCTTCTGGGAAGAAAATATGGGAGCTCTGTGTGATGCCACTAACACACTAGAAGTCCTATGGGTGCTTCTGGGAAGAAAATATGGGAGCTCTGTGTGATGCCACTAACACACTAGAAGTCCTATGGGTGCTTCTGGGAAGAAAATATGGAGCTCTGTGTGATGCCACTAACACACTAGAAGTCCTATGGGTGCTTCTGGGAAGAAAATATGGGAGCTCTGTGTGATGCCACTAACACACTAGAAGTCCTATGGGTGCTTCTGGGAAGAAAATATAGGAGCTCTGTGTGATGCCACTAACACACTAGAAGTCCTATGGGTGCTTCTGGGAAGAAAATATAGGAGCTCTGTGTGATGCCACTAACACACTAGAAGTCCTATGGGTGCTTCTGGGAAGAAAATATGGGAGCTCTGTGTGATGCCACTAACACACTAGAAGTCCTATGGGTGCTTCTGGGAAGAAAATATGGGAGCTCTGTGTGATGCCACTAACACACTAGAAGTCCTATGGGTGCTTCTGGGAAGAAAATATGGGAGCTCTGTGTGATGCCACTAACACACTAGAAGTCCTATGGGTGCTTCTGGGAAGAAAATATAGGAGCTCTGTGTGATGCCACTAACACACTAGAAGTCCTAAGGGTGCTTCTGGGAAGAAAATATGGGAGCTCTGTGTGTTGCCACTAACACACTAGAAGTCCTATGGGTGCTTCTGGGAAGAAAATATGGGGAGCTCTGTGTGATGCCACTAACACACTAGAAGTCCTATGGGTGCTTCTGGGAAGAAAATATAGGAGCTCTGTGTGATGCCACTAACACACTAGAAGTCCTATGGGTGCTTCTGGGAAGAAAATATAGGAGCTCTGTGTGATGCCACTAACACACTAGAAGTCCTATGGGTGCTTCTGGGAAGAAAATATAGGAGCTCTGTGTGATGCCACTAACACACTAGAAGTCCTATGGGTGCTTCTGGGAAGAAAATATAGGAGCTCTGTGTGATGCCACTAACACACTAGAAGTCCTATGGTGCTTCTGGGAAGAAAATATGGGAGCTCTGTGTGATGCCACTAACACACTAGAAGTCCTATGGGTGCTTCTGGGAAGAAAATATAGGGAGCTCTGTGTGATGCCACTAACACACTAGAAGTCCTATGGGTGCTTCTGGGAAGAAAATATGGAGCTCTGTGTGATGCCACTAACACACTAGAAGTCCTATGGGTGCTTCTGGAAGAAAAAATATGCCACTAACACACTAGAAGTCCTAGCTCTGTGTGATGCCACTAACACACTAGAAGTCCTATGGGTGCTTCTGGGAAGAAAATATGGGAGCTCTGTGTGATGCCACTAACACACTAGAAGTCCTATGGGTGCTTCTGGGAAGAAAATATAGGGAGCTCTGTGTGATGCCACTAACACACTAGAAGTCCTATGGGTGCTTCTGGGAAGAAAATATGGGAGCTCTGTGTGATGCCACTAACACACTAGAAGTCCTATGGGTGCTTCTGGGAAGAAAATATAGGAGCTCTGTGTGATGCCACTAACACACTAGAAGTCCTATGGGTGCTTCTGGGAAGAAAATATAGGAGCTCTGTGTGATGCCACTAACACACTAGAAGTCCTATGGGTGCTTCTGGGAAGAAAATATAGGAGCTCTGTGTGATGCCACTAACACACTAGAAGTCCTATGGGTGCTTCTGGGAAGAAAATATGGGAGCTCTGTGTGATGCCACTAACACACTAGAAGTCCTATGGGTGCTTCTGGGAAGAAAATATGGGAGCTCTGTGTGATGCCACTAACACACTAGAAGTCCTATGGGTGCTTCTGGGAAGAAAAATATGGAGCTCTGTGTGATGCCACTAACACACTAGAAGTCCTATGGGTGCTTCTGGGAAGAAAATATAGGAGCTCTGTGTGATGCCACTAACACACTAGAAGTCCTATGGGTGCTTCTGGGAAGAAAATATGGAGCTCTGTGTGATGCCACTAACACACTAGAAGTCCTATGGGTGCTTCTGGGAAGAAAATATGGGAGCTCTGTGTGATGCCACTAACACACTAGAAGTCCTATGGGTGCTTCTGGGAAGAAAATATAGGAGCTCTGTGTGATGCCACTAACACACTAGAAGTCCTATGGGTGCTTCTGGGAAGAAAAAATATAGGAGCTCTGTGTGATGCCACTAACACACTAGAAGTCCTATGGGTGCTTCTGGGAAGAAAATATAGGAGCTCTGTGTGATGCCACTAACACACTAGAAGTCCTATGGGTGCTTCTGGGAAGAAAATATAGGAGCTCTGTGTGATGCCACTAACACACTAGAAGTCCTATGGGTGCTTCTGGGAAGAAAATATAGGAGCTCTGTGTGATGCCACTAACACACTAGAAGTCCTATGGGTGCTTCTGGGAAGAAAATATAGGAGCTCTGTGTGATGCCACTAACACACTAGAAGTCCTATGGGTGCTTCTGGGAAGAAAATATAGGAGCTCTGTGTGATGCCACTAACACACTAGAAGTCCAGTGGGTGCTGCTGAGAAGAAAATATAGGAGCACTGTGTGATGCCACTAACACACTAGAAGTCCTATGGGTGCTTCTGGGAAGAAAATATGGGAGCTCTGTGTGATGCCACTAACACACTAGAAGTCCTGTGGGTGCTTCTGGGAAGAAAATATGGGAGCTCTGTGTGATGCCACTAACACACTAGAAGTCCTGTGGGTGCTTCTGGGAAGAAAATATGGAGCTCTGTGTGATGCCACTAACACACAATTGAAGTCCTGTGGGTGCTTCTGGGAAGAAAATATAGGAGCTCTGTGTGATGCCACTAACACACTAGAAGTCCTATGGGTGCTTCTGGGAAGAAAATATGGGAGCTCTGTGTGATGCCACTAACACACTAGAAGTCCTATGGGTGCTTCTGGGAAGAAAATATGGGAGCTCTGTGTGATGCCACTAACACACTAGAAGTCCTTGGGGTGCTTCTGGGAAGAAAATATGGAGCTCTGTGTGATGCCACTAACACACTAGAAGTCCTATGGGTGCTTCTGGGAAGAAAATATGGGAGCTCTGTGTGATGCCACTAACACACTAGAAGTCCTATGGGTGCTTCTGGGAAGAAAATATGGGAGCTCTGTGTGATGCCACTAACACACTAGAAGTCCTATGGGTGCTTCTGGGAAGAAAATATGGGAGCTCTGTGTGATGCCACTAACACACTAGAAGTCCTATGGGTGCTTCTGGGAAGAAAATATGGGAGCTCTGTGTGATGCCACTAACACACTAGAAGTCCTATGGGTGCTTCTGGGAAGAAAATATAGGAGCTCTGTGTGATGCCACTAACACAATAGAAGTCCTATGGGTGCTTCTGGGAAGAAAATATGGGAGCTCTGTGTGATGCCACTAACACACTAGAAGTCCTATGGGTGCTTCTGGGAAGAAAATATGGGAGCTCTGTGTGATGCCACTAACACACTAGAAGTCCTATGGGTGCTTCTGGGAAGAAAATATAGGAGCTCTGTGTGATGCCACTAACACACTAGAAGTCCTATGGGTGCTTCTGGGAAGAAAATATGGGAGCTCTGTGTGATGCCACTAACACACTAGAAGTCCTATGGGTGCTTCTGGGAAGAAAATATGGGAGCTCTGTGTGATGCCACTAACACACTAGAAGTCCTATGGGTGCTTCTGGGAAGAAAATATGGGAGCTCTGTGTGATGCCACTAACACACTAGAAGTCCTATGGGTGCTTCTGGGAAGAAAATATAGGAGCTCTGTGTGATGCCACTAACACACTAGAAGTCCTGGGGGTGCTTCTGGGAAGAAAATATGGGAGCTCTGTGTGATGCCCCTCACACACTAGAAGTCCTATGGGTGCTTCTGGGAAGAAAATATAGGAGCTCTGTGTGATGCCACTAACACACTAGAAGTCCTATGGGTGCTTCTGGGAAGAAAATATAGGAGCTCTGTGTGATGCCACTAACACACTAGAAGTCCTATGGGTGCTTCTGGGAAGAAAATATGGGAGCTCTGTGTGATGCCACTAACACACTAGAAGTCCTGTGGGTGCTTCTGGGAAGAAAATATGGGAGCTCTGTGTGATGCCACTGACACACTAGAAGTCCTATGGGTGCTTCTGGGAAGAAAATATGGGAGCTCTGTGTGATGCCACTAACACACTAGAAGTCCTGTGGGTGCTTCTGGGAAGAAAATATGGGAGCTCTGTGTGATGCCACTAACACACTAGAAGTCCTGTGGGTGCTTCTGGAAGAAAATATGGGAGCTCTGTGTGATGCCACTAACACACAATAGAAGTCCTATGGGTGCTTCTGGGAAGAAAATATAGGAGCTCTGTGTGATGCCACTAACACACTAGAAGTCCTGTGGGTGCTTCTGGGAAGAAAATATGGGAGCTCTGTGTGATGCCACTAACACACTAGAAGTCCTATGGGTGCATCTGGGAAGAAAATATAGGAGCTCTGGGTGATGCCACTAACACACACTAAGTCCTATGGGTGCTTCTGGGAAGAAAATATGGGAGCTCTGTGTGATGCCACTAACACACACTAGAAGTCCTATGGGTGCTTCTGGGAAGAAAATATGGAGCTCTGTGTGATGCCACTAACACACTAGAAGTCCTATGGGTGCTTCTGGGAAGAAAATATAGGAGCTCTGTGTGATGCCACTAACACACTAGAAGTCCTATGGGTGCTTCTGGGAAGAAAATATGGGAGCTCTGTGTGATGCCACTAACACACTAGAAGTCCTATGGGTGCTTCTGGGAAGAAAATATGGGAGCTCTGTGTGATGCCACTAACACACTAGAAGTCCTGTGGGTGCTTCTGGGAAGAAAATATGGGAGCTCTGTGTGATGCCACTAACACACTAGAAGTCCTATGGGTGCTTCTGGGAAGAAAATATGGGAGCTCTGTGTGATGCCACTAACACACACTAGAAGTCCTATGGGTGCTTCTGGGAAGAAAATATGGGAGCTCTGTGTGATGCCACTAACACACTAGAAGTCCTATGGGTGCTTCTGGGAAGAAAATATAGGAGCTCTGTGTGATGCCACTAACACACTAGAAGTCCTATGGGTGCTTCTGGGAAGAAAATATGGGAGCTCTGTGTGATGCCACTAACACACTAGAAGTCCTATGGGTGCTTCTGGGAAGAAAATATATGGGAGCTCTGTGTGATGCCACTAACACACAATTGAAGTCCTGTGGGTGCTTCTGGGAAGAAAATATAGGGAGCTCTGTCCTATGGGTGCTTCTGAGAAGAAAATATGGGAGCTCTGTGTGATGCCACTAACACACAATAGAAGTCCTATGGGTGCTTCTGGGAAGAAAATATGGGAGCTCTTCGTGTGATGCCACTAACACCACTAGAAGTCCTATGGGTGCTACTGGGAAAAAATATGGAGCTCTGTGTGATGCCCACAACACACTAGAAGTCCTGTGGGTGCTTCTGGGAAGAAAATATAGGAGCTCTGTGTGATGCCACTAACACACTAGACGTCCTATGGGTGCTTCAGGGAATGCCACTAACACAAAAAAAAAATCTGGGAGCTCTGTGTGATGCCACTAACACACTAGAAGTCCTATGGGTGCTTCTGGGAAGAAAATATGGAGCTCTGTGTGATGCCACTAACACACTAGAAGTCCTATGGGTGCTTCTGGGAAGAAAATATGGGAGCTCTGTGTGATGCCACTAACACACTAGAAGTCCTGTGGGTGCTTCTGGGAAGAAAATATGGGAGCTCTGTGTGATGCCACTAACACACTAGAAGTCCCTATGGGTGCTTCTGGAAGAAAATATGGGAGCTCTGTGTGATGCCACTAACACACTAGAAGTCCTGTGGGTGCTTCTGGGAAGAAAATATAGGGAGCTCTGTGTGATGCCACTAACACACTAGAAGTCCTATGGGTGCTTCTGGGAAGAAAATATGGGAGCTCTGTGTGATGCCACTAACACACTAGAAGTCCTATGGGTGCTTCTGGGAAGAAAATATGGGAGCTCTGTGTGATGCCACTAACACACTAGAAGTCCTGTGGGTGCTTCTGGGAAGAAAATATGGGAGCTCTGTGTGATGCCACTAACACACTAGAAGTCCTATGGGTGCTTCTGGGAAGAAAATATAGGGAGCTCTGTGTGATGCCACTAACACACTAGAAGTCCTATGGGTGCTTCTGGAAGAAAATATAGGAGCTCTGTGTGATGCCACTAACACACTAGAAGTCCTATGGGTGCTTCTGGGAAGAAAATATGGGAGCTCTGTGTGATGCCACTAACACACTAGAAGTCCTATGGGTGCTTCTGGGAAGAAAATATGGGAGCTCTGTGTGATGCCACGAACACACTAGAAGTCCTATGGGTGCTTCTGGGAAGAAAATATAGGAGCTCTGTGTGATGCCACTAACACACTAGAAGTCCTATGGGTGCTTCTGGGAAGAAAATATGGGAGCTCTGTGTGATGCCACTAACACACTAGAAGTCCTATGGGTGCTTCTGGGAAGAAAATATAGAGCTCTGTGTGATGCCACTAACACACTAGAAGTCCTATGGTGCTTCTGGGAAGAAAATACGGGAGCTCTGTGTGATGCCACTAACACACTAGAAGTCCTATGGGTGCTTCTGGGAAGAAAATATGGGAGCTCTGTGTGATGCCACTAACACACTAGAAGTCCTATGGGTGCTTCTGGAAAGAAAATATAGGAGCTCTGTGTGATGCCACTAACACACTAGAAGTCCTATGGGTGCTTCTGGAAGAAAATATAGGAGCTCTGTGTGATGCCACTAACACACTAGAAGTCCTATGTGGTGCTTCTGGGAAGAAAATATGGAGCTCTGTGTGATGCCACTAACACACTAGAAGTCCTATGGGTGCTTCTGGAAAGAAAATATAGGAGCTCTGTGTGATGCCACTAACACACTAGAAGTCCTATGGGTGCTTCTGGGAAGAAAATATAGGGAGCTCTGTGTGATGCCACTAACACACTAGAAGTCCTATGGGTGCTTCTGGGAAGAAAATATGGGAGCTCTGTGTGATGCCACTAACACACTAGAAGTCCTGTGGGTGCTTCTGGGAAGAAAATATGGGAGCTCTGTGTGATGCCACTAACACACTAGAAGTCCTATGGGT
Organism: Lithobates sylvaticus; assembly: GCA_028564925.1. Taxonomy (NCBI): domain Eukaryota; kingdom Metazoa; phylum Chordata; class Amphibia; order Anura; family Ranidae; genus Lithobates; species Lithobates sylvaticus. Next base: position 258,669,720 of record CM053029.1, on the reverse strand, counting down.
GCTTCTGGGAAGAAAATATGGGAGCTCTGTGTGATGCCACTAACACACTAGAAGTCCTATGGGTGCTTCTGGGAAGAAAATATTGGAGCTCTGTGTGATGCCAATAACACACTAGAAGTCCTATGGGTGCTTCTGGGAAGAAAATATGGGAGCTCTGTGTGATGCCACTAACACACTAGAAGTCCTGTGGGTGCTTCTGGGAAGAAAATATGGAGCTCTGTGTGATGCCACTAACACACTAGAAGTCCTATGGGTGCTTCTGGGAAGAAAATATGGAGCTCTGTGTGATGCCACTAACACACAAGAAGTCCTATGGGTGCTTCTGAGAAGAAAATATGGGAGCTCTGTGTGATGCCACTAACACACTAGAAGTCCTATGGGTGCTTCTGGGAAGAAAATATGGGAGCTCTGTGTGATGCCACTAACACACTAGAAGTCCTATGGGTGCTTCTGGAAGAAAATATAGGAGCTCTGTGTGATGCCACTAACACACTAGAAGTCCTATGGGTGCTTCTGGGAAGAAAATATGGAGCTCTGTGTGATGCCACTAACACACTAGAAGTCCTATGGGTGCTTCTGGGAAGAAAATATGGGAGCTCTGTGTGATGCCACTAACACACTAGAAGTCCTATGGGTGCTTCTGGGAAGAAAATATGGGAGCTCTGTGTGATGCCACTAACACACTAGAAGTCCTATGGGTGCTTCTGGGAAGAAAATATGGGAGCTCTGTGTGATGCCACTAACACACTAGAAGTCCTATGGGTGCTTCTGGGAAGAAAATATGGGAGCTCTGTGTGATGCCACTAACACACTAGAAGTCCTGTGGGTGCTTCTGGGAAGAAAATATGGGAGCTCTGTGTGATGCCACTAACACACTAGAAGTCCTATGGGTGCTTCTGGGAAGAAAATATGTGAGCTCTGTGTGATGCCACTAACACACTAGAAGTCCTATGGGTGCTTCTGGGAAGAAAATATAGGGAGCTCTGTGTGATGCCACTAACACACAATAGAAGTCCTATGGGTGCTTCTGGGAAGAAAATATGTGAGCTCTGTGTGATGCCACTAACACACTAGAAGTCCTATGGGTGCTTCTGGGAAGAAAATATGGGAGCTCTGTGTGATGCCACTAACACACTAGAAGTCCTATGGGTGCTTCTGGGAAGAAAATATGGGAGCTCTGTGTGATGCCACTAACACACTAGAAGTCCTATGGGTGCTTCTGGGAAGAAAATATGGGAGCTCTGTGTGATGCCACTAACACACTAGAAGTCCTATGGGTGCTTCTGGAAGAAAATATGGGAGCTCTGTGTGATGCCACTGACACACTAGAAGTCCTGTGGGTGCTTCTGGGAAGAAAATATGGGAGCTCTGTGTGATGCCACTGACACACTAGAAGTCCTGTGGGTGCTTCTGGGAAGAAAATATGGGAGCTCTGTGTGATGCCACTGACACACTAGAAGTCCTATGGGTGCTTCTGGGAAGAAAATATGGGAGCTCTGTGTGATGCCACTAACACACTAGAAGTCCTATGGGTGCTTCTGGGAAGAAAATATGGGAGCTCTGTGTGATGCCACTAACACACTAGAAGTCCTATGGGTGCTTCTGGGAAGAAAATATGGGAGCTCTGTGTGATGCCACTAACACACTAGAAGTCCTATGGGTGCTTCTGGGAAGAAAATATGGGAGCTCTGTGTGATGCCACTAACACACTAGAAGTCCTATGGGTGCTTCTGGAAGAAAATATGGGAGCTCTGTGTGATGCCACTAACACACTAGAAGTCCTATGGGTGCTTCTGGGAAGAAAATATGGAGCTCTGTGTGATGCCACTAACACACTAGAAGTCCTGTGGGTGCTTCTGGGAAGAAAATATGGGAGCTCTGTGTGATGCCACTAACACACTAGAAGTCCTATGGGTGCTTCTGGAAGAAAATATAGGAGCTCTGTGTGATGCCACTAACACACAATTGAAGTCCTATGGGTGCTTCTGGGAAGAAAATATGGGAGCTCTGTGTGATGCCACTAACACACTAGAAGTCCTATGGGTGCTTCTGGGAAGAAAATATGGGAGCTCTGTGTGATGCCACTAACACACTAGAAGTCCTATGGGTGCTTCTGGGAAGAAAATATGGGAGCTCTGTGTGATGCCACTAACACACTAGAAGTCCTATGGGTGCTTCTGGGAAGAAAATATGGGAGCTCTGTGTGATGCCACTAACACACTAGAAGTCCTGTGGGTGCTTCTGGGAAGAGAATATGGGAGCTCTGTGTGATGCCACTAACACACTAGAAGTCCTGTGGGTGCTTCTGGGAAGAAAATATGGGAGCTCTGTGTGATGCCACTAACACACTAGAAGTCCTATGGGTGCTTCTGGGAAGAAAATATGGGAGCTCTGTGTGATGCCACTAACACACTAGAAGTCCTGTGGGTGCTTCTGGGAAGAAAATATGGGAGCTCTGTGTGATGCCACTAACACACTAGAAGTCCTATGGGTGCTGCTGGGAAGAAAATATAGGAGCTCTGTGTGATGCCACTAACACACTAGAAGTCCTATGGGTGCTTCTGGGAAGAAAATATAGGGAGCTCTGTGTGATGCCACTAACACACAATTGAAGTCCTATGGGTGCTTCTGGGAAGAAAATATGGGAGCTCTGTGTGATGCCACTGACACACTAGAAGTCCTGTGGGTGCTTCTGGGAAGAAAATATGGGAGCTCTGTGTGATGCCACTGACACACTAGAAGTCCTATGGGTGCTTCTGGGAAGAAAATATGGGAGCTCTGTGTGATGCCACTGACACACTAGAAGTCCTGTGGGTGCTTCTGGGAAGAAAATATGGGAGCTCTGTGTGATGCCACTGACACACTAGAAGTCCTGTGGGTGCTTCTGGGAAGAAAATATGGGAGCTCTGTGTGATGCCACTAACACACTAGAAGTCCTATGGGTGCTTCTGGAAGAAAATATGGGAGCTCTGTGTGATGCCACTAACACACTAGAAGTCCTATGGGTGCTTCTGGGAAGAAAATATATAGGAGCTCTGTGTGATGCCACTAACACACTAGAAGTCCTATGGGTGCTTCTGGGAAGAAAATATGGGAGCTCTGTGTGATGCCACTAACACACTAGAAGTCCTATGGGTGCTTCTGGGAAGAAAATATAGGAGCTCTGTGTGATGCCACTAACACACTAGAAGTCCTGTGGGTGCTTCTGAGAAGAAAATATAGGAGCTCTGTGTGATGCCACTAACACACTAGAAGTCCTATGGGTGCTTCTGGGAAGAAAATATAGGAGCTCTGTGTGATGCCACTAACACACAATTGAAGTCCTATGGGTGATTCTGGGAAGAAAATATGGGAGCTCTGTGTGATGCCACTAACACACTAGAAGTCCTATGGGTGCTTCTGGGAAGAAAATATGGGAGCTCTGTGTGATGCCACTAACACACTAGAAGTCCTATGGGTGCTTCTGGGAAGAAAATATGGGAGCTCTGTGTGATGCCACTAACACACTAGAAGTCCTGTGGGTGCTTCTGGGAAGAGAATATGGGAGCTCTGTGTGATGCCACTAACACACTAGAAGTCCTATGGGTGCTTCTGGGAAGAAAATATGGGAGCTCTGTGTGATGCCACTAACACACTAGAAGTCCTGTGGGTGCTTCTGGGAAGAAAATATGGGAGCTCTGTGTGATGCCACTAACACACTAGAAGTCCTATGGGTGCTTCTGGGAAGAAAATATGGGAGCTCTGTGTGATGCCACTAACACACTAGAAGTCCTGTGGGTGCTTCTGGGAAGAAAATATGGGAGCTCTGTGTGATGCCACTAACACACTAGAAGTCCTATGGGTGCTTCTGGGAAGAAAATATGGGAGCTCTGTGTGATGCCACTAACACACTAGAAGTCCTGTGGGTGCTTCTGGGAAGAAAATATGGGAGCTCTGTGTGATGCCACTAACACACTAGAAGTCCTGTGGGTGCTTCTGGGAAGAAAATATGGGAGCTCTGTGTGATGCCACTAACACACTAGAAGTCCTATGGGTGCTTCTGGGAAGAAAATATGGGAGCTCTGTGTGATGCCACTAACACACTAGAAGTCCTATGGGTGCTTCTGGAAGAAAATATGGGAGCTCTGTGTGATGCCACTAACACACTAGAAGTCCTATGGGTGCTTCTGGGATTAAAATATGGGAGCTCTGTGTGATGCCACTAACACACTAGAAGTCCTATGGGTGCTTCTGGGAAGAAAATATAGGAGCTCTGTGTGATGCCACTAACACACACTAGAAGTCCTATGGGTGCTTCTGGGAAGAAAATATAGGAGCTCTGTGTGATGCCACTAACACACTAGAAGTCCTATGGGTGCTTCTGGGAAGAAAATATAGGGAGCTCTGTGTGATGCCACTAACACACAATTGAAGTCCTATGGGTGCTTCTGGGAAGAAAATATGGGAGCTCTGTGTGATGCCACTAACACACTAGAAGTCCTATGGGTGCTTCTGGGAAGAAAATATAGGGAGCTCTGTGTGATGCCACTAACACACAATTGAAGTCCTGTGGGTGCTTCTGGGAAGAAAATATGGGAGCTCTGTGTGATGCCACTAACACACTAGAAGTCCTGTGGGTGCTTCTGGGAAGAGAATATGGGAGCTCTGTGTGATGCCACTAACACACTAGAAGTCCTGTGGGTGCTTCTGGGAAGAAAATATGGGAGCTCTGTGTGATGCCACTAACACACTAGAAGTCCTGTGGGTGCTTCTGGGAAGAAAATATGGGAGCTCTGTGTGATGCCACTAACACACTAGAAGTCCTATGGGTGCTTCTGGGAAGAAAATATGGGAGCTCTGTGTGATGCCACTAACACACTAGAAGTCCTGTGGGTGCTTCTGGGAAGAAAATATGGGAGCTCTGTGTGATGCCACTAACACACTAGAAGTCCTGTGGGTGCTTCTGGGAAGAAAATATGGGAGCTCTGTGTGATGCCACTAACACACTAGAAGTCCTGTGGGTGCTTCTGGGAAGAAAATATGGGAGCTCTGTGTGATGCCACTAACACACTAGAAGTCCTGTGGGTGCTGCTGAGAAGAAAATATAGGAGCTCTGTGTGATGCCACTAACACACTAGAAGTCCTATGGGTGCTTCTGGGAAGAAAATATGGGAGCTCTGTGTGATGCCACTAACACACTAGAAGTCCTGTGGGTGCTTCTGGGAAGAAAATATGGGAGCTCTGTGTGATGCCACTAACACACTAGAAGTCCTGTGGGTGCTTCTGGGAAGAAAATATGGGAGCTCTGTGTGATGCCACTAACACACTGGAAGTCCTGTGGGTGCTTCTGGGAAGAAAATATGGGAGCTCTGTGTGATGCCACTAACACACTAGAAGTCCTGTGGGTGCTTTTGGGAAGAAAATATGGGAGCTCTGTGTGATGCCACTAACACACTAGAAGTCCTATGGGTGCTTCTGGGAAGAAAATATAGGAGCTCTGTGTAATGCCACTGACACACTAGAAGTCCTATGGGTGCTTCTGGGAAGAAAATATGGGAGCTCTGTGTGATGCCACTGACACACTAGAAGTCCTGTGGGTGCTTCTGGGAAGAAAATATGGGAGCTCTGTGTGATGCCACTAACACACTAGAAGTCCTATGGGTGCATCTGGGAAGATAATATGGGAGCTCTGTGTGATGCCACTAACACACTAGAAGTCCTATGGGTGCTTCTGGGAAGAAAATATGGGAGCTCTGTGTGATGCCACTAACACACTAGAAGTCCTATGGGTGCTTCTGGGAAGAAAATATGGGAGCTCTGTGTGATGCCACTAACACACTAGAAGTCCTATGGGTGCTTCTGGGAAGAAAATATAGGAGCTCTGTGTGATGCCACTAACACACTAGAAGTCCTGTGGGTGCTGCTGAGAAGAAAATATAGGAGCTCTGTGTGATGCCACTAACACACTAGAAGTCCTATGGGTGCTTCTGGGAAGAAAATATAAGAGCTCTGTGTGATGCCACTAACACACAATTGAAGTCCTATGGGTGCTTCTGGGAAGAAAATATGGGAGCTCTGTGTGATGCCACTAACACACTAGAAGTCCTGTGGGTGCTTCTGGGAAGAAAATATGGGAGCTCTGTGTGATGCCACTAACACACTAGAAGTCCTGTGGGTGCTTCTGGGTAGAAAATATGGGAGCTCTGTGTGATGCCACTAACACACTAGAAGTCCTATGGGTGCTTCTGGGAAGAAAATATGGAAGCTCTGTGTGATGCCACTAACACACTAGAAGTCCTATGGGTGCTTCTGGGAAGAAAATATGGGAGCTCTGTGTGGTGCCACTAACACACTAGAAGTCCTGTGGGTGCTTCTGGGAAGAAAATATGGGAGCTCTGTGTGATGCCACTTACACACTAGAAGTCCTGTGGGTGCTTCTGGGAAGAAAATATGGGAGCTCTGTGTGATGCCACTAACACACTAGAAGTCCTGTGGGTGCTTCTGGGAAGAAAATATGGGAGCTCTGTGTGATGCCACTAACACACTAGAAGTCCTATGGGTGCTTCTGGGAAGAAAATATGGAAGCTCTGTGTGATGCCACTAACACACTAGAAGTCCTATGGGTGCTTCTGGGAAGATAATATAGGAGCTCTGTGTGATGCCACTAACACACAATTGAAGTCCTATGGGGTGCTTCTGGGAAGAAAATATGGGACCTCTGTGTGATGCCACTAACACACTAGAAGTCCTGTGGGTGCTTCTGGGAAGAGAATATGGGAGCTCTGTGTGATGCCACTAACACACTAGAAGTCCTGTGGGTGCTTCTGGGAAGAAAATATGGGAGCTCTGTGTGATGCCACTAACACACTAGAAGTCCTGTGGGTGCTTCTGGGAAGAAAATATGGGAGCTCTGTGTGATGCCACTAACACACTAGAAGTCCTATGGGTGCTTCTGGGAAGAAAATATGGGAGCTCTGTGTGATGCCACTAACACACTAGAAGTCCTGTGGGTGCTTCTGGGAAGAAAATATGGGAGCTCTGTGTGATGCCACTAACACACTAGTAGTCCTATGGGTGCTTCTGGGAAGAAAATATGGGAGCTCTGTGTGATGCCACTAACACACTAGAAGTCCTGTGGGTGCTTCTGGGAAGAAAATATGGGAGCTCTGTGTGATGCCACTGACACACTAGAAGTCCTGTGGGTGCTTCTGGGAAGAAAATATGGGAGCTCTGTGTGATGCCACTAACACACTAGAAGTCCTATGGGTGCTTCTGGGAAGAAAATATGGGAGCTCTGTGTGATGCCACTAACACACTAGAAGTCCTATGGGTGCTTCTGGGAAGAAAATATGGGAGCTCTGTGTGATGCCACTAACACACTAGAAGTCCTATGGGTGCTTCTGGGATTAAAATATGGGAGCTCTGTGTGATGCCACTAACACACTAGAAGTCCTATGGGTGCTTCTGGGAAGAAAATATAGGAGCTCTGTGTGATGCCACTAACACACTAGAAGTCCTGTGGGTGCTGCTGAGAAGAAAATATAGGAGCTCTGTGTGATGCCACTAACACACTAGAAGTCCTATGTGTGCTTCTGGGAAGAAAATATAGGAGCTCTGTGTGATGCCACTAACACACAATTGAAGTCCTATGGGTGCTTCTGGGAAGAAAATATGGGAGCTCTGTGTGATGCCACTAACACACTAGAAGTCCTGTGGGTGCTTCTGGGAAGAAAATATGGGAGCTCTGTGTGATGCCACTAACACACTAGAAGTCCTGTGGGTGCTTCTGGGAAGAAAATATGGGAGCTCTGTGTGATGCCACTAACACACTAGAAGTCCTGTGGGTGCTTCTGGGAAGAAAATATGGGAGCTCTGTGTGATGCCACTAACACACTAGAAGTCCTGTGGGTGCTGCTGAGAAGAAAATATAGGAGCTCTGTGTGATGCCACTAACACACTAGAAGTCCTATGGGTGCTTCTGGGAAGAAAATATGGGAGCTCTGTGTGATGCCACTAACACACTAGAAGTCCTGTGGGTGCTTCTGGGAAGAAAATATGGGAGCTCTGTGTGATGCCACTAACACACTAGAAGTCCTGTGGGTGCTTCTGGGAAGAAAATATGGGAGCTCTGTGTGATGCCACTAACACACTGGAAGTCCTGTGGGTGCTTCTGGGAAGAAAATATGGGAGCTCTGTGTGATGCCACTAACACACTAGAAGTCCTGTGGGTGCTTTTGGGAAGAAAATATGGGAGCTCTGTGTGATGCCACTAACACACTAGAAGTCCTATGGGTGCTTCTGGGAAGAAAATATAGGAGCTCTGTGTAATGCCACTGACACACTAGAAGTCCTATGGGTGCTTCTGGGAAGAAAATATGGGAGCTCTGTGTGATGCCACTGACACACTAGAAGTCCTGTGGGTGCTTCTGGGAAGAAAATATGGGAGCTCTGTGTGATGCCACTAACACACTAGAAGTCCTATGGGTGCATCTGGGAAGATAATATGGGAGCTCTGTGTGATGCCACTAACACACTAGAAGTCCTATGGGTGCTTCTGGGAAGAAAATATGGGAGCTCTGTGTGATGCCACTAACACACTAGAAGTCCTATGGGTGCTTCTGGGAAGAAAATATGGGAGCTCTGTGTGATGCCACTAACACACTAGAAGTCCTATGGGTGCTTCTGGGAAGAAAATATGGGAGCTCTGTGTGATGCCACTAACACACTAGAAGTCCTATGGGTGCTTCTGGGAAGAAAATATAGGAGCTCTGTGTGATGCCACTAACACACTAGAAGTCCTGTGGGTGCTGCTGAGAAGAAAATATAGGAGCTCTGTGTGATGCCACTAACACACTAGAAGTCCTATGGGTGCTTCTGGGAAGAAAATATAGGAGCTCTGTGTGATGCCACTAACACACAATTGAAGTCCTATGGGTGCTTCTGGGAAGAAAATATGGGAGCTCTGTGTGATGCCACTAACACACTAGAAGTCCTGTGGGTGCTTCTGGGAAGAAAATATGGGAGCTCTGTGTGATGCCACTAACACACTAGAAGTCCTGTGGGTGCTTCTGGGTAGAAAATATGGGAGCTCTGTGTGATGCCACTAACACACTAGAAGTCCTATGGGTGCTTCTGGGAAGAAAATATGGAAGCTCTGTGTGATGCCACTAACACACTAGAAGTCCTATGGGTGCTTCTGGGAAGAAAATATGGGAGCTCTGTGTGGTGCCACTAACACACTAGAAGTCCTGTGGGTGCTTCTGGGAAGAAAATATGGGAGCTCTGTGTGATGCCACTTACACACTAGAAGTCCTGTGGGTGCTTCTGGGAAGAAAATATGGGAGCTCTGTGTGATGCCACTAACACACTAGAAGTCCTGTGGGTGCTTCTGGGAAGAAAATATGGGAGCTCTGTGTGATGCCACTAACACACTAGAAGTCCTATGGGTGCTTCTGGGAAGAAAATATGGAAGCTCTGTGTGATGCCACTAACACACTAGAAGTCCTATGGGTGCTTCTGGGAAGATAATATAGGAGCTCTGTGTGATGCCACTAACACACAATTGAAGTCCTATGGGTGCTTCTGGGAAGAAAATATGGGACCTCTGTGTGATGCCACTAACACACTAGAAGTCCTGTGGGTGCTTCTGGGAAGAGAATATGGGAGCTCTGTGTGATGCCACTAACACACTAGAAGTCCTGTGGGTGCTTCTGGGAAGAAAATATGGGAGCTCTGTGTGATGCCACTAACACACTAGAAGTCCTGTGGGTGCTTCTGGGAAGAAAATATGGGAGCTCTGTGTGATGCCACTAACACACTAGAAGTCCTATGGGTGCTTCTGGGAAGAAAATATGGGAGCTCTGTGTGATGCCACTAACACACTAGAAGTCCTGTGGGTGCTTCTGGGAAGAAAATATGGGAGCTCTGTGTGATGCCACTAACACACTAGAAGTCCTATGGGTGCTTCTGGGAAGAAAATATGGGAGCTCTGTGTGATGCCACTAACACACTAGAAGTCCTGTGGGTGCTTCTGGGAAGAAAATATGGGAGCTCTGTGTGATGCCACTGACACACTAGAAGTCCTGTGGGTGCTTCTGGGAAGAAAATATGGGAGCTCTGTGTGATGCCACTAACACACTAGAAGTCCTATGGGTGCTTCTGGGAAGAAAATATGGGAGCTCTGTGTGATGCCACTAACACACTAGAAGTCCTATGGGTGCTTCTGGGAAGAAAATATGGGAGCTCTGTGTGATGCCACTAACACACTAGAAGTCCTATGGGTGCTTCTGGGATTAAAATATGGGAGCTCTGTGTGATGCCACTAACACACTAGAAGTCCTATGGGTGCTTCTGGGAAGAAAATATAGGAGCTCTGTGTGATGCCACTAACACACTAGAAGTCCTGTGGGTGCTGCTGAGAAGAAAATATAGGAGCTCTGTGTGATGCCACTAACACACTAGAAGTCCTATGTGTGCTTCTGGGAAGAAAATATAGGAGCTCTGTGTGATGCCACTAACACACAATTGAAGTCCTATGGGTGCTTCTGGGAAGAAAATATGGGAGCTCTGTGTGATGCCACTAACACACTAGAAGTCCTATGGGTGCTTCTGGGAAGAAAATATGGGAGCTCTGTGTGATGCCACTAACACACTAGAAGTCCTGTGGGTGCTTCTGGGAAGAAAATATGGGAGCTCTGTGTGATGCCACTAACACACTAGAAGTCCTGTGGGTGCTTCTGGGAAGAAAATATGGGAGCTCTGTGTGATGCCACTAACACACTAGAAGTCCTGTGGGTGCTTCTGGGAAGAAAATATGGGAGCTCTGTGTGATGCCACTAACACACTAGAAGTCCTGTGGGTGCTGCTGAGAAGAAAATATAGGAGCTCTGTGTGATGCCACTAACACACTAGAAGTCCTATGGGTGCTTCTGGGAAGAAAATATGGGAGCTCTGTGTGATGCCACTAACACACTAGAAGTCCTGTGGGTGCTTCTGGGAAGAAAATATGGGAGCTCTGTGTGATGCCACTAACACACTAGAAGTCCTGTGGGTGCTTCTGGGAAGAAAATATGGGAGCTCTGTGTGATGCCACTAACACACTGGAAGTCGTGTGGGTGCTTCTGGGAAGAAAATATGGGAGCTGTGTGTGATGCCACTAACACACTAGAAGTCCTATGGGTGCTTCTGGGAAGAAAATATAGGAGCTCTGTGTGATGCCACTAACACACAATTGAAGTCCTATGGGTGCTTCTGGGAAGAAAATATGGGAGCTCTGTGTGATGCCACTGACACACTAGAAGTCCTGTGGGTGCTTCTGGGAAGAAAATATGGGAGCTCTGTGTGATGCCACTAACACACTAGAAGTCCTATGGGTGCATCTGGGAAGATAATATGGGAGCTCTGTGTGATGCCACTAACACACTAGAAGTCCTATGGGTGCTTCTGGGAAGAAAATATGGGAGCTCTGTGTGATGCCACTAACACACTAGAAGTCCTATGGGTGCTTCTGGGAAGAAAATATGGGAGCTCTGTGTGATGCCACTAACACACTAGAAGTCCTATGGGTGCTTCTGGGAAGAAAATATGGGAGCTCTGTGTGATGCCACTAACACACTAGAAGTCCTATGGGTGCTTCTGGGAAGAAAATATAGGAGCTCTGTGTGATGCCACTAACACACTAGAAGTCCTGTGGGTGCTGCTGAGAAGAAAATATAGGAGCTCTGTGTGATGCCACTAACACACTAGAAGTCCTATGGGTGCTTCTGGGAAGAAAATATAGGAGCTCTGTGTGATGCCACTAACACACAATTGAAGTCCTATGGGTGCTTCTGGGAAGAAAATATGGGAGCTCTGTGTGATGCCACTAACACACTAGAAGTCCTGTGGGTGCTTCTGGGAAGAAAATATGGGAGCTCTGTGTGATGCCACTAACACACTAGAAGTCCTGTGGGTGCTTCTGGGAAGAAAATATGGGAGCTCTGTGTGATGCCACTAACACACTAGAAGTCCTATGGGTGCTTCTGGGAAGAAAATATGGAAGCTTTGTGTGATGCCACTAACACACTAGAAGTCCTATGGGTGCTTCTGGGAAGAAAATATGGGAGCTCTGTGTGGTGCCACTAACACACTAGAAGTCCTGTGGGTGCTTCTGGGAAGAAAATATGGGAGCTCTGTGTGATGCCACTAACACACTAGAAGTCCTGTGGGTGCTTCTGGGAAGAAAATATGGGAGCTCTGTGTGATGCCACTAACACCCTAGAAGTCCTGTGGGTGCTTCTGGGAAGAAAATATGGGAGCTCTGTGTGATGCCACTAACACACTAGAAGTCCTATGGGTGCTTCTGGGAAGAAAATATGGAAGCTCTGTGTGATGCCACTAACACACTAGAAGTCCTATGGGTGCTTCTGGGAAGAAAATATGGGAGCTCTGTGTGGTGCCACTAACACACTAGAAGTCCTATGGGTGTTTCTGGGAAGAAAATATGGGAGCTCTGTGTGATGCCACTGACACACTAGAAGTCCTGTGGGTGCTTCTGGGAAGAAAATATGGGAGCTCTGTGTGATGCCACTAACACACTAGAAGTCCTGTGGGTGCTTCTGGGAAGAAAATATGGGAGCTCTGTGTGATGCCACTAACACACTAGAAGTCCTGTGGGTGCTGCTGAGAAGAAAATATTGGAGCTCTGTGTGATGCCACTAACACACTAGAAGTCCTATGGGTGCTTCTGGGAAGAAAATATAGGAGCTCTGTGTGATGCCACTAACACACAATTTAAGTCCTATGGGTGCTTCTGGGAAGAAAATATGGGAGCTCTGTGTGATGCCACTAACACACTAGAAGTCCTATGGGTGCTTCTGGGAAGAAAATATGGGAGCTCTGTGTGATGCCACTAACACACTAGAAGTCCTGTGGGTGCTTCTGGGAAGAAAATATGGGAGCTCTGTGTGATGCCACTGACACACTAGAAGTCCTGTGGGTGCTTCTGGGAAGAAAATATGGGAGCTCTGTGTAATGCCACTGACACACTAGAAGTCCTGTGGGTGCTTCTGGGAAAAAAATATGGGAGCTCTGTGTGATGCCACTAACACACTAGAAGTCCTATGGGTGCTTCTGGGAAGAAAATTTGGGAGCTCTGTGTGATGCCACTAACACACTAGAAGTCCTATGGGTGCTTCTGGGAAGAAAATATAGGAGCTCTGTGTGATGCCACTAACACACTAGAAGTCCTGTGGGTGCTGCTGAGAAGAAAATATAGGAGCTCTGTGTGATGCCACTAACACACTAGAAGTCCTATGGGTGCTTCTGGGAAGAAAATATAGGAGCTCTGTGTGATGCCACTAACACACAATTGAAGTCCTATGGGTGCTTCTGGGAAGAAAATATGGGAGCTCTGTGTGATGCCACTAACACACAATTGAAGTCCTATGGGTGCTCCTGGGAAGAAAATATGGGAGCTCTGTGTGATGCCACTAACACACAATTGAAGTCCTATGAGTGCTTCTGGGAAGAAAATATAGGAGCTCTGTTTGCTGCCACTAACACACAATTGAAGTCCTATGGGTGCTTCTGGGAAGAAAATATGGGAGCTCTGTGTGATGCCACTAACACACTAGAAGTCCTATGGGCGCCTTTGGGAAGAAAATATGGGAGCTCTGTGTGATGCCACTAACACACTAGAAGTCCTATGGGTGCTTCTGGGAAGAAACTATGGGAGCTCTGTGTGATGCCACTAACACACTAGAAGTCCTATGGGTGCTTTTGGGGTGCAATGCTGTGCTAACAGCACTGCGGTTGGTACTACTGAAATACTGTACTAACAGTAAAACACGCACCAGACTAATCCCCAGCTAATAACACACTAACCAGCAGCAATGGACGATCAATGACAGGTAGCAATGGTTTAGCAAATAAATAGCCAATGGTTTAGCAAAGTAGAGCAAATCTTTCTATATGAAGTGACTACCTATTGTGTCAGCAGCACCCATAGGACTTCTAGTGTGTTAGTGGCAGCACACAGAGCTCCTATATTTTCTTCTCAGCAGCACACATATACTACCTATTGTGTCTTTGTGTCAGCAGCACCCATAGGACTTCTAGTGTGTTAGTGGCAGCACACAGAGCTCCTATATTTTCTTCTCAGCAGCACACATATACTACCTATTGTGTCAGCAGCACCCATAGGACTTCTAGTGTGTTAGTGGCAGCACACAGAGCTCCTATATTTTCTTGTCAGCAGCACACATATACTACCTATTGTGTCAGCAGCACCCATAGGACTTCTAGTGTGTTAGTGGAAGCACACAGAGCTCCTATATTTTCTTGACAGCAGCACACATATAGTACCTATAGTGTCTTTGTGTCAGCAGCACCCATAGGACTTATAGTGTGTTTGTGGCAGCACACATAGCTCCTATATTTTCTTGTCAGCAGCACACATAGTACCTATAGTGTGTTAGTGTCAGCACCCATAGGACCTACAGTGTGTTGTGAGCACACATAGGAGCTCTATTTTTTATACTATATACACTACCGACTACAATGGTTGGAAGACCGCCAAGGAGAGGCAGAGCCTGCCGAGGCAAGAACACAGGGCAGGCAGGCTCTGTTTCTAGACAACAGTGCTGGCCGTGGTCGTGCATCGTCATCAGCACGTGGCCATGGGACATGCTTGTCTTTGTTTTCGGCAGCTGGACATGTGGAGCCGCATCATGCCGAAGGCTTGGTAGAATGGATGACCAAGCCCTCCTCATCCTCCTCATCCTCTCTCACCCAGGCTGAGGGTACTGGCAGAGCAGCTGCCAACGCGTACTCAATGGCATCATCAGCCACCCCTTCCCTAGACCCACCATGTCCTTCTGAGGAGTCCCCCGAACTGTTTGAGCACAGTGTTGGGTACATCCTCCAAGTAAGTGTATAGAAAATTAAATTAATACCGCGCTAGAAATAAAAAATAATGAGTGAAAAAATATGTGGCAAAAGCTGCAGCCAGTAACCGTACAATATCTACGAGGCAACAAGACATAAAAATAAATAAAAAGCTGCGCTAAAGGACCCCACTGGTGTGAGCCCTCCAAATCAAATCATTCCTCAAGTGTTTGAAAACGTGAAGATAAAGACCAGGTGTAGACTAATTAGAGGCACCACCTATTCTTAATTATAGAAAACCCAGACAATGGCACCAAACCAATGAATCTTAAAAACGATTACATGTGACACATGTCCATTTTAAATAAACCCCCATAAAGAAATCCGCGAAACCACATATATATATATAGGTGACAGTGAAAAGGATATGTAGCAATATCTGTGAAAATGAATGTATATAATGAATACAAAAGAAATTGGATGATAAAGTTCTTAAATCTGAGTGTCAGTTAATTGATTCCACAGTCCTGAGAATAATAGCAAAATCAGGGGAATGTTCCAACTTAAGTTCCAATCCTATATTCCAAGATGAGAGATCATCAAATGGTAAAGTGAGTGAGGCTCCTTACCTCATCTGATGGACTCCCTTAAGAGCAGAGTCTACAGCGCAGGTAGAAAACAATCCTCTGCAAGGATATAGGTGATTCATCAGCTCTTCTCCGTTCCAGTCTATCTTCTCCCCCCAGGGGAACGAACGCGGCCCGGAACTCAGATGCCAATCTTCAGATTCCCCCGGCCGCTGCACACGGGCGGAGCGAAATTGATTGACAGCGCAGGTGACCAATCCCAGGAGTCCTGCCTCGTTTGAACACACCAGGACTTAGGGGGCTCCCCAAAAGAGCTGCAAATTCACGGGGGCCCTCCGAGATGGCACCTGCAGTTAAAAATCAGCACTCAGGCCCCTCGGCCATGAGTGGAGATGTGAGGGGAAATAAAAAAACGAACCCCAATAGTGAAACACCGCTATGAACAGGGGGATGTTTTATTGAAAAAATATATACATAAACCCAAGATGCAATTCTTAAGGTCACAGTGTAGTACAAAGAAAAACTTATTCACGAGTATTAAAAAATAAGCTTAACTTGTACACAAATATAAAAGAAATTAAAAAATCATTAAAAAAAAACGGTTAAATTAAAAACAAAATATACACCCGTGCATGGGAATCTAGTGGACGTGATGGTATCAACATAACCTGCCCGACATGTTTCGCAATACCTTGCGTCTTCCTGGAGCACAGGTGATATGTTGATCCATCACTTAAATAGTACTGGGTCCAAACCAAGGCTCTATTT
Source organism: Lithobates sylvaticus (assembly GCA_028564925.1). Classification (NCBI taxonomy): domain Eukaryota; kingdom Metazoa; phylum Chordata; class Amphibia; order Anura; family Ranidae; genus Lithobates; species Lithobates sylvaticus. The sequence continues at coordinate 258,653,521 of CM053029.1, read as the reverse complement.
GGTTCGGTCACCATTTTTCCTTGGTTTTTCACACCATTGTATCCAAACCAAGCCTCGGCTTCATTTAGACACCATTTTCTTGTGGTCCAGGAATGAACCCAAACCAAGCCTCTATTTGGTTCGGTCACCATTTTTCCTTGGTTTTTCACACCATTGTATCTAAACCAAGCCTCGGCTTCATTTAGACACCATTTTCTTGTGGTCCAGGATTGAACCCAACCATTTAATAAAGGATCACTTTCCTTGTTAAACTCATCTGGTTTAATGTGATAGTTAGTAAACCAAGATTTTACCCGAATTATTTTCTATCAAAAAAAACAAATAGAGACAAATTAATCTGAGACTATAATTTTTATATATGGGATCAAAAGGGGGCAGGATGTAATTGTGTAAGGTATATATGTACTAATATACTCCCTTTCTCCATTATTGAAAAACATTTTTAGGGTCTCATTCATTCCTGTACACACTATATAGATATTACCGCTAGTCGCAGAAGATAAAGAGAAAGAAAAATTATTTTGTTTTTTTCAGTAAAAAATGAATCTAATATCCTTATCACCCTCTTAGATGCTATCTTATTATGAACAGGTGAATATTAGTTTTCAAGCATTGTCTATAAAGGCATTTATTTCAATATCTACATTGAGGCCAAAGGGTTTAAGACTTTTGATTTTATATATCCAACTCATCTCGAGTTTTGATATACAGTGGTGTGAAAAAGTGTTTGCCCCTTCCTCATTTCCTGTTCCTTTGCATGTTTGTCACACTTAAGTGTTTCGGAACATCAAACCAATTTAAACAATAGTCAAGGACAACACAAGTAAACACAAAATGCAATTTGTAAATGAAGGTGTTTATTATTAAAGGTGAAAAAAATCCAAACCATCATGGCCCTGTGTGAAAAAGTGATTGCCCCCCTTGTTAAAACATACTATAACTGTGGTTGTCCACACCTGAGTTCAATTTCTCTAGCCACACCCAGGCCTGATTATTGCCACACCTGTTCACAATCAAGGCATCACTTAAATAGGAGCTACTTGACACAGTAAGGTCCACCAGAAGATCCTTAAAAGCTACACATCATGCCGAGACCCAAAGAAATTCAGGAACAATTGAGAAAGAAAGTAATTGAGATCTATCAGTCTGGAAAGCTTTATAAAGCCATTTCCAAAGCTTTGGGAATCCAGCGAACCACAGTGAGAGCCATTATCCACAAATGGCGAAGACATGGAACAGTGGTGAACCTTCCCAGGAGTGGCCGGCCGCCCAAAATTACCCCAAGAGCGCAGCGACGACTCATCCAAGAGGTCACAAAAGACCCCACAACAACGTCCAAGGAACTGCAGGCCTCACTTGCCTCAGTTAAGGTCAGCGTTCATGCCTCCACCATCAGGAAAAGACTGGGCAAAAATGGCCTGCATGGCAGAGTTCCAAGGAGAAAACCACTGCTGAGCAAAAAGAACATCAAAGCTCGTCTCAATTTCTCCACAACACATCTTGATGATCCCCAAGACTTTTGGGACAACATTCTGTGGACCGATGAGACAAAAGTGGAACTCTTTGGAAGGTGTGTGTCCAAGTATATCTGGCGTAGAAGGAACACTGCATTTCAGAAAAAGAACATTATACAAACAGTAAAATATGGTGCTGGTAGTGTGATGCTCTGGGGCTGTTTTGCTGCTTCAGGACCTGGAAGACTTGCCGTGATAAAAGGAACTATGAATTCTGCTGTCTACCAAGAGAATCTTGAAGGAGAATGTCCGACCATCTGTTCGTGTACTCAAGCTGAAACGAACTTGGGTTCTGCAGCAGGACAATGATCCTAAACACACCAGCAAGTCCACCACCGAATGGCTGAAGAAAAACAAAATGAAGACTTTGGAGTGGCCTAGCCAAAGTCCTGACCTGAATCCTATTGAGATGTTGTGGTATGACCTTAAAAAGGCCGTTCATGCTCGAAAACCCTCTAATGTAACTGAATTAGGACAATTCTGCAAAGATGAGTGGGCCAAAATTCCTCCAGGACGCTGTAAAAGCCTCATTGCACGTTATCGCAAACGCTTGGTTGCAGTTGTTGCTGCTAAGGGTGGCCCAACCAGTTATTAGGTTTAGGGGGCAATCACTTTTTCACACAGGGCCATGATGGTTTGGATTTTTTTTCACCTTTAATAATAAACACCTTCATTTACAAATTGCATTTTGTGTTTACTTGTGTTGTCCTTGACTATTGTTTAAATTGGTTTGATGTTCCGAAACACTTAAGTGTGACAAACATGCAAAGGAACGGGAAATGAGGAAGGGGGCAAACACTTTTTCACACCACTGTAGCCCTTCTCTTAGGTCCCCCTCACCAGGGTAACTTCAATTTATCAATCCCTATTAAAGAAGTACCTCTAGGATTTCGATTGTGTGTTTCCAAATAGTGTTTGGAAACAGGGTGTCCCTTGAACCCCCGCCTTATATTGCCCAGATGTTCACCCAACCTGACTTGAAGTGGTCGTACTGTGCGTCCTACATATTGAAAGCCGCAAGGGCAGGTTAAAATGTAGACAACACCTGTTGTTGAACAAGTTATGAAAGACTTTATGGGAAAAATCTGTTTCGTAACTCGTGAACAAAATTCTGTAGTCTTCTTTACTTTTACATCATTGACTGTACAAACCACACACTTATTGCATTTGTAAAAACCTGTCATTTTCTGAAAAAACATAGGTTTGTATATAGGTGGATCACAAACATTTACTGCAATTTTCTGTTTAATTGAAGGCACCCCTCTAAAGACTACCTGGGGTTTGTCCGGCAATGATGAACCTAAAATATGGTCATTTTTTATTATGTGCCAATGTCTCCTAATCATTTTTTTAATAGACATGAATCCTTCTAAGGATTCCAGGGTACCACTCCATAGGAGGAGGACGTCATCTATATATCTGGCCCACAGGACTAGCTCCGCCCTCCTGTCAGAATAGATGACGTCCTCCTCCCACTTCCCCATAAACAGGTTGGCCAGACTGGGGGCAAATTTGGCCACCCCCTTTTTCTGGAGATAATAACTATTAGCATGCCAAAAAAAGTTGTGTGTGGTGGCGTATTGTAGGAGTTCCATAATGAAACCCTTCTGTAAATTGGACAGGGAAAAATCCTTGTCCAAAAAATGTTTGATGGAGGTGAGTCCCCACTGGTGTGGAATAATGGTATATAGGGATGTCACATCCGCTGTGACCAACCAGTAACCTTCCCTATATCCACTTTCTTTCAAGATATTGATCGTATGTCTAGTATCCTTGATATAAGCCGGAAGGAGTTTGACTAAGGGTTGTAGAAACCCGTCAATATATTTACCTGCCCGAGATGTATTTGGTTTGGGTTCATTCCTGGACCACAAGAAAATGGTGTCTAAATGAAGCCGAGGCTTGGTTTGGATACAATGGTGTGAAAAACCAAGGAAAAATGGTGACCGAACCAAATAGAGGCTTGGTTTGGACCCAGTACTATTTAAGTGATGGATCAACATATCACCTGTGCTCCAGGAAGACGCAAGGTATTGCGAAACATGTCGGGCAGGTTATGTTGATACCATCACGTCCACTAGATTCCCATGCACGGGTGTATATTTTGTTTTTAATTTAACCGTTTTTTTTAATGATTTTTTAATTTCTTTTATATTTGTGTACAAGTTAAGCTTATTTTTTAATACTCATGTGAATAAGTTTTTCTTTGTACTACACTGTGACCTTAAGAATTGCATCTTGGGTTTATGTATATATTTTTTCAATAAAACATTCCCCTGTTCATAGCGGTGTTTCACTATTGGGGTTCATTTTTTTCTTTCCCCTCACATCTCCACTCATGGCCGAGGGGCCTGAGTGCTGATTTTTAACTGCAGGTGCCATCTCGGAGGGCCCCGTGAATTTTCAGCTCTTTTGGGGAGCCCCCTAAGTCCTGGTGTGTTCAGACGAGGCAGGACTCCTGGGATTGGTCACCTGCGCTGTCAATCAATTTCGCTCCGCCCGTGTGCAGCGGCCAGGGGAATCTGAAGATTGGCATCTGAGTTCCGGGCCGCGTTCGTTCCCCTGGGGGGAGAAGATAGACTGGAACGGAGAAGAGCTGATGAATCACCTATATCCTTGCAGAGGATTGTTTTCTGCCTGCGCTGTAGACTCTGCTCTTAAGGGAGTCCATCAGATGAGGTAAGGAGCCTCACTCACTTTACCATTTGATGATCTCTCATCTTGGAATATAGGATTGGAACTTAAGTTGGAACATTCCCCTGATTTTGCTATTATTCTCAGGACTGTGGAATCAATTAACTGACACTCAGATTTAAGAACTTTATCATCCAATTTCTTTTGTATTCATTATATACATTCATTTTCACAGATATTGCTACATATCCTTTTCACTGTCACCTATATATATATATATGTGGTTTCGCGGATTTCTTTATGGGGGTTTATTTAAAATGGACATGTGTCACATGTAATCGTTTTTAAGATTCATTGGTTTGGTGCCATTGTCTGGGTTTTCTATGATTAAGAATAGGTGGTGCCTCTAATTAGTCTACACCTGTTCTTTATCTTCACGTTTTCAAACACTTGAGGAATGATTTGATTTGGAGGGCTCACACCAGTGGGGTCCTTTAGCGCAGCTTTTTATTTATTTTTAGGTACATGCTCCAGGAGGATTCCCAACGATTCGAAGGCTCGGATGATGATACCCAGCTTGAGGAAGGCAGTAGTGTGCGCGCAGAGAGAGGGGATGCTGAAGGACAGCAATCTGGCAGTACTGTTCCACCAGCTGCAGCTTACTGCCAGGTTTGCTCTAGTGGTGAAGAGGGAGGGGATGATGAGGTCACTGACTCCACGTGGGTGCCTGAAGGGAGAGAGGAGGAGGAGGAGGAGGAGGAGGAGGAGGAGGAGGAGGAGGATGCGGCGTCACATGTCCAACGAGGCAGGATGCCCCCTGGAGGCCAGCTAGAGGCCAGCACAGCAACTGTATCACACCGCAGAGCTCCGCCTGTGCAGGGCGCTGCCTCTGCACGTTATCACAAAAGTTCTTTGGTGTGGGCCTTTTTTGAGACTAGTGCATCAGATCGCACCACTGCTATTTGCAATATTTGTCTCAAGCGTATCTCGCGTGGCCAAAACATCAGCCGCTTGGGCACCACAAGCATGAGCAGACATATGTCGACCTGCCATGCAGCTCGTTGGCAAGCACACATAAAAGACCCACACCAAAGAACAAAGCGGACCTCTCCTTGCTCCTCATCAGCTGGGATCTCCATCCCCACTATATCTTCAGTCCTCTCTGAAAGCTGCTCTGAGAGGACTGAAGGTGTAGAATTAGGTGTGTCACAACCAAGTACTTGCAGTACACCGACGTCCGATTGTAGCAGGCAAATTTCCCTGCCCCAGCTGCTGGACCATCGAAAGAAGTATACTCCCAGCCATCCACATGCCCAGCGGTTGAATGCTAGCTTGGCTAAATTGCTAGCACTTCAACTGCTGCCTTTTCAGTTGGTAGACTCGGCCCCCTTCCGTGAGTTTGTTCAATGTGCGGTTCCTCAGTGGCAGGTTCCCAAACGCCACTTTTTCTCATGGAAGGCGATTCCCTCTCTCTACCGGCATGTGGAAGGCAATGTCCATGCCTCGCTGGACAGGGCAGTCAGCGGTAAGGTGCACGGCCCATTGGGTCACTCTATTGGCAGCTGGGAGGGATGCAGGACAAGGTGCAGTAGTGTTGGAGGTTGTTCCGCCACCACGCCTCCAAAATGCTACTACTGGTTGTGACACACCTCTCTCCTCCACCCCCTCCTCTTCTTCTTCCTCCAGTGCTCTGTCCTCGGAACCAGCGGTGCTCTGTAGGCGTACAAGGGGCTACGCGAGTACGCAGGCAAAAAGATGCCATGCCGTGCTTGCGCTGGTGTGTGTGGGGGACAGGAGCCACACTGGGGCAGAGGTTCTGGCAGCTCTGCAGGGGCAGGCCGAGAGGTGGTTGACGCCACGCCAGCTTAAGCCAGGAATGGTTGTTTCTGACAATGGCACCAACCTCCTCTCTGCCCTGCGACAGGGGCAGCTCACCCATGTGCCCTGTATGGCTCACGTCCTCAACCTGGTGGTGCAGTGGTTCTTGGACAGGTACCCAGGCTTACAGGATGTCCTGAGGCAGGCCAGGAAAGTCTGTGTGCATTTCCGCCGATCTTATAATGCCAGTGCTCGGCTGACTGAGCTGCAAAAGGAGCTGAACCTGCCCAAGAACCGCCTAATATGTGACATGCCCACCAGGTGGAACTCAACGTTGGCCATGCTGCAGCGACTGCACACGCAGCAGAGGGCCATCAATGAGTACCATTGCGACTACGGCACCAGGACAGGGTCAGGGGAGCTTGGCTTTTTTTCCCCACGCCAGTGGAGCATGATCAGGGATGCATGCACTGTCCTCTCACCATTTGAGGAGGCCACGAGGATGGTGAGCAGTGACAGTGCATGCATCAGTGACACTGTACCTCTTGTCCACCTGTTGGAGCATACGCTGCGTGGGATAATGGACAGGGCACTTGAGGCAGAACAGAGGCAGGAAGAGGAGGACTTCCTTGCCTCTCAAGGCCCCCTTTATCCAGACAGTGTTCCTTCTGTCCCCCCATCACACAGGAAGAGGATGAGGAGGAGGAGGAGGAGGAGGAAGAGGATTGTGTGAGCATGGAGGTGGAGCCTGGCACTCAGCATCAGCAGCAGCAGTCTTTTAGGGATGATGTACAGTCCCAACAAACCAGTGGACTTGTACGTGGCTGGGAGGAGGTGGCTGGCGATCATGTCATCCTCAGTGACCCAGAAGACTCCGGACCGAATGCCTCAGCTAACCTACGTAGCATGGCCTCCCTGATCCTGCAAAGCCTACGGAAGGATCCTCGTGTTCTTCGGATCAAAGAGAGGGACCATTACTGGCTGGCCACTCTCCTTGATCCACGGTACAAGGGTAAGGTTGCGGACCTTATCTTGCCGTTGCAGAGGGAGCAGAGGATGAGACATCTCAGGGAGGCCTTGCAGAAAGGTCTGTGCAACGCGTTCCCAGAAACTGGGAGGTTACAAACTCCTGGTCCTGGACGACGAGTTGCTGAGGCTTCGGTCAGTAGCAGAAGGAGCGGTGGGGAAGGTGGACGTCTGACCGATGCGTTCAGACAATTTTTTAGTCCGCAGCCCCAAGGTATGATCAGTTCCAGCAACCATCGCCAGCGTCTGATATACATGGTGCAGGAATACCTATGGGCAAGGTCAGACTTGGACACCTTTCCCACCGAAAATCCTCTGGCTTACTGGGTCCTAAGGATGGATCACTGGCCAGAGCTTGCACAGTATGCAATTGAGCTACTGGCCTGTCCTGCATCCAGCGTTCTTTCCAAACGCACATTCAGTGCTGCTGGAGGATTTGTCACCGATCATAGGGTGCGCCTGTCCACCGACTCGGTTGATCGACTGACCTTCATAAAAATGAATCAGTCTTGGATCACCACCAGCTACCAGGCACCTGAAGAGGATATAACTGAATAATTTATAATGTCACATCCCTTCAAGACTGCCATGCCATTTTTCTCAAGGATTTTCAGCCATATGGCGGCCAGGACAAGACATGACATTAAAGCCGCAAGTGGTTTTAAATGGCTTCTTTTTTTTTCCTTTACAAATGTCATTTTGTGCAGGGACAGTTCTAAACACGGGAAACACATGCCACTTCACAGGCATACTTTAGACACCCCCCAGGTACCATATTTAAAGGAAAATTTCACTTTTTTTTTTTCACTTTATGCATCATTAAAATGACTGCTCCCGAAAAAACGTTAGTTTTTAAAAGTTCTTTTTGCATTGATATATGTCCCCTGGGGCAGGACCCAGGTCCCCAAACCTGTTTTATGACATTAACATGCATATTAGCCATTGTAATTAGCAATTTTGATTTTGAACGTTCGCGTCCATTATAACGAATAGGGTTCGGAAATTCGCGCAAACTTTCGGTCCGTTTGAAGGTTCTGGTGCGAACCGAACCCGCGGGTGTTTGGCTCATCCCTACCTAGCAGTAATGAGGGTCACTGGTTCGCAACCCAAACAAGACACTACATTTCTCTTTCAGTGTAAATGAACATATATAAATATTTATTTATTTTTAAAAGGCAATATGTCCTTCACTAAGTTCTGTGCACCTATATGTGTGCATCTATATTAGAATCTAAATTATTTATATATATATATATATATATATATATATATATATATATATATATATATATATAAACTGGGCAATCACATCAAAAACAAGCTGTATTTTTTATTTTTTTTTATATTTTTGTTGATCTAGTACATAAAGTGGTGTAGTGGCTAGCACTCTTGCCTAGCAATGATCAGCATCACTGGTTCAAAACCCAAACATAACACTAGGTTTGTCTTTCAATGTAAATGAATATATATCATTTTTTTTTTTTTTTTTTTTTTTAAAGGCAATAGAAACTTAGACATTATGTCCTTCACTAAGTTGAGTGCACATCTATATTTGAATATAAATAAATATCTATATTTATAAAGTGGGCATTTATCCAGCAGTGACACCATACAAACTGAACTTTTTTTTTTAATGGTAGATAAAGTGCTTTTATGCTGGCATAGCAGTAAATATTGGTTATGTTATTAAATACAAGAAAAGAAAAATGGCTGCGCTGGAATAATAAACGTGAGGGTCAATTCACCCCTAACTTAGTGATATGATAAAAAAATTCAGCCCAAGGCTGATGTTATTTAACGTGAATACAGTATAGTGAACATCCACTGGATGCAATCTTTAACCAATTGATCTGTCTAAATTCAAAGTATACTTCTACAAGTGAATAACAAGTGTAAAAAAATAAATAAATACAGATTACAATAATTTCATATCATGTGATGATGAGTCCGGATTCAGTTTGATGGCATAGTGAACAACAGAGACCCAAAAAAGCAGATATCACTGTATTTTTATAGCATTAATAGTCCGGACAAAGTGGATCTACTTTAGTTTTTAGATGTAGATGTGTCCCCATTGGATTGATTTCCTATGAGGAATAAAATGTGTGAGGGCCGATGGATGCGGGAGGAGGAAATGCAGATGACTGGATGTCTCTGCAAAACCTTGTCCTTCTACCAAAGGTTTCCTTATATGGTGGACTCTGTGAATTAATTCACCGGGTTAAGTGATACTTAGTATTGAAGCTTAAGGTATTTGCCCCAGAATAATACGGCTGTCACACACATAGCTGGACAATAAGACTGCCCATGTACCTTGTAAGCCAATCAATGTAAAGAAGGGCGCTAGCCCTATTCAAAGATGGCGGACCGAGAGCTCAGAATTGGGCGTGTCTAGGATTGTAATGCGCATAATAGGCGGTGAGTCAGCACGCCGCTCATGCCCCAGGAAGACGTCATCTTTTGACGAAACGGCGTAGGGTGAGCAGCGTGCTGACGTCACCTCCATTCTCCCGTCCATCCAGGAAGCGACGGGCAGCGAGTAAGAGCCGGCCGGCTCGACAATTGATTGATTTGATTTTACAAAGCACTTGCCTATTGATTGCAATATAAATGTAAGTGTATTACCTACCAAGGTTTTTTATAAATAAAGGGTGAAAACGATATTGCGCTATGGATGTCCCTTTCTCTTTCATGTAATTCTATTGGACGAGAGTAAGGGGACCCCAGGAGAGATTTGCATATATCTTTGAATTTGGAGATTGTCATCTGGAAGAGTCTGGATAGAGACCCGGGCAGGGGTTTATGCCACAGGCCTATCTGATCTCTTTTAACACAGAGATCAGATCAGCTGGTAAGCTGCTATTTTTTCATATGGTGGAGGACTTTTCTTTGGCTATCCAACCACTTGTTTCGTGGGTGTCATATGTTACAGCACTGTGAACTATTAACAGCGGAACTCTAATTTCTATGGTGGACCTTTTGCACGGTTGAAATTTTCCTACAAGTGATATCTGCTTTTTTGGGTCTCTGTTGTTCACTATGCCATCAAACTGAATCCGGACTCATCATCACATGATATGAAATTATTGTAATCTGTATTTATTTATTTTTTTGCACTTGTTTTTCACTTGTGGGAGTATACTTTGAATTTAGACAGATCAATTGGTTAAAGATTGCATCAAGTGGATGTTCACTATACTGTATTCACGTTAAATAACATCAGCCTTGGGCTGATTTTTTTATCATATCACTAAGTTAGGGGTGAATTGACCCTCACGTTTATTATTCCAGCGCAGCCATTTTTCTTTTCTTGTACTTTTTGTGTGTATCTCACATGAGGTTGCGGCAGGAATTATCACCATTTATTTATTCGTTTATTTAATATCTACATTTTTACATGAGTAGTTATATTCATGTAGAACACTCATTAATTTCTATTAGACAGCGCTGTTACTCCAATACATATACTTTTGCACAGATACAACATAACAGCAGCAGTCTTATGCCGCGTACACACGAAGGGACTATCCCGCGGGATTATCCGCTGGACCGAAGTCCAGCGGATAATCCCCTCGTGTGTGGGCGCCGGCGGACTTTTTTTGGCCAAAGTCCGGCGGACTAAAGTTTTAAGTTTTGTTTTAAAATTATCCGCTGGACTTGGCAGTCCGGCGGACAATCCGGCCGTGTGTAGTATGGTCCGGCGGACCAAAAAGGACGCATGCTCAGTAGCAAGTATTTTTCTAGTATTTTTCTTTTTCTAGTCCCGTCGTACGTGCTGTACGTCATCGCGTGAACCGCCGGACTTTTTGCGTGATCGTGTGTGGTCAAGTCCGTTCGCTTTTTAGTCCAGCGGACCCAGCTGGAAAGTACAGCGGATTGTCCGCTGGACTTAGGTCCGCCGGCAAAAGTCCGCACGTGTGTACGCGGCATTACACTATCACGGTGTGTTGACCTACACCATTAAAGGTATAGGCCAGTTTATATTTATATTTATTCATTTATAATTTATATTTTCTAATAATGGACATTTTTGAATATAGAGAATCCAAGAAGGTCAATACAGATGGAGTTTTCGAAATGTATAAGGATAGTGATGGAGATCTGAGCGGGTTATTCGTAAGACTTAAGAATTTAACCATCTCAGAAATCCACACACAGTGGGACATCGCATTTCTGGAAACCTATATTAAGCTTAAAATGGTTCCCAGGAGTTTACGATGGCAGGTTTGCCCACAAAAGGGGGAAACGGAACTGGAGGAGTGGTTCCGCTACTTTAATGAGGCAGGAGTCAGTTTTCTCCAGTTCCTGGTTGACTGGAAAAATAGCAAACTTGCAAGACTGGATGGGGAGATCAAAACTCTCAAAGACAGTCTTCTTATACATAAAGATAAAGAAGAGTATAGGGAGAGGTCTAACAACCTTTTAAAAACCCTAGATAAGGAAGAGAAGGAACAGAAAATTAAAAAGAGGAAAAAATACAATAGAGACTTTGCAGACTACCAAGCCACTAATGTCTTTGAGTGGCAGAAAAAATTGATAGCAGAACAAAATGCTAAACCGGATTCTAGGATGGAGGCTATCACTCAAGGGGATGAAACCCCAATGGCCCCATTGGATGAAGTCCAACATTTGCCCACCGGCATTCAACCTCCAAAAAACCCTAAAAAATTTCAAAATAAATTGGGAAAAAGGGGTAGTAATAATAAAAAAATACCGTATCAATCACCAAGGGGACCCTCAACTAGAGGTAGGGTTGGTGAACCAACAGTGAATTCGGCTTGGAGCCCTCCACCGCAACAGAGATATACTGACAATAACGACCAGGGCTATTCATACCCATATGGTCAGGCACAATATTTTAATCAAAGAAGGGACCCACCTTACCCTAGTCGAGGTCCTGAGAGATCACAGCCGGGTAACCAAGGGTACCCTGCACCTTTCAACCAAGGCCCCCAATATGGTAATCAACCTTATGGCTTCAGAGATATGGAAGATTACAGCAATGGAGGGGACATGTATAATAGGTTTTTTCCCCTGAGGGATAGAGAAGGCCCCCCATGCGGGGCTTATGGCGATTATGAAGGGGGTGGAAGAGAAAGAGACTATTATACCAGCGCAACAGCATAATGTCATTATTTTCTTGTTCATGGAAGGGAAAAAACATACATTTTAAAGCACAATTGAAGAGTGTATTATATACAGATAAGACAGAAAGGAACTCACATAGGGCTTATATATATATATATATATATATATATATATATATATATATATATATATATATATATATATATATAATCAAATTCCAGTTAAAAGTGGTCAATAATGAAGGGGGACCCCAGGAACTCAGAACGTGGGGGGGGGGGGACCACCTTCCTTCCGCAGAAAGAATACACTAAGATAAGGGGGGGTGGGTTACTGATATAAGGGGGAAACCCTTTATATCAGTGCCCCCTTACATTATCATATTCCCTACCCCCTTACATCAGTGACCCCCCTTCAAACTGGCCTGGCAGTGCTGTCACTGACCTCCTCTCAGGTGCACCAAGGAGGGCTCAGTCAGTTGGCTGCAGCTTGGTGGCTCTGGTTTTCCTATAGTCTCCTCTCCACAGTCCACACACGTCTGACTTCTCCTATGACCCCCATCCTGGCGGTGCTCCCACTCTTGACTCTCCAGACTCCCTCAGACTGCAGACATGATACAGGAGATGGTCAGAGGCTGCAGACATGATACAAGAGCTCAATGCATTCTCACCCATGCCCATCAAATGCAGCCTCACTGTGCCCATCAAATGCAGCCTCACTGTGCCCATCAAATGCAGCTTTACTGTGCCGTGAAAGCAGTCTCACTGTGCCCATGAATGCAGCCTTACTGTGCCCATGAATGCAGCCCCTCCTGTGCCCCATGTTCCAGTCTGCAGTTCCTGTCTGTGGGAAGGTGTGTTGTTGATGCTCGGTACAGTACCTTGCATGCCAGCAGAATATCCATGATGGCCAGCAGCAGGCAGGAGCTGTTCTCGTTTTGGATGGGGACAGTGCTCCTTCCAGAGGATCTGTTTGCTGTGAGATGGAGTGGTCCCTGGCCACCTGCACTTTCAGCCGTCCTCATTTTCCGGCCCCAGTCAGCCTGTCCTCTTGCCCTGGGGAAGTGGACCCCCAGACGACGGCGGCGACGAAGAAGAAAGCTGGGCTCCTCCGCTCGTGAAAGAGCTAGGTAAAAGAGCAGAAGAGAGCGGAGGAGTCCGGCGAGAAGACCCCCCAAGACGGAAGAAGACCCCCGGAGCAGTGCAATAAAATATTTTTAAAAATTGTGTGTTTTTTTTTTATTTACACTTTTACACCTTAGATGAATGGGTAGGGGTACATCGTACCCCATACTCAATCACATAGGGTAGGGGGCCGGAATCTGGGGGCCCCCTTATTAAAGGAGGCTCCCGGATTCCGATAAGCCCCCCGCCCGCAGACACCAACAAACAATGGCCAGGGTTGTCGGATAGAGGCCCTTATCCTCATCAACATGGGGACAAGGTTAAAGGGTGCCCCCCTTCCCCAAAGCACCCACCCCCCATGTTGAGGGCATGCGGCCTGGTACGGTTCAGGAGGGGGGGGCACTCGCTCGTCCCCACCCCCTTTCCTGACCGGCCAGGCTGCGTGCTCGGATAAGGGTCTGGTATGGATTTTGGGGGGACCCCCCAAGCCGTTTTTTCGGCGTAGGGGGTTGCCCTTAAAATCCATACCAGACCTAAGGGCCTGGTATGCTCCTGGAGAGGGAACTCATGCCGTTTTTTTATTTAAAATTTGGCGTGGAGTTCTCCCTCCAGAGCTTATTATTCTCTGATTGGCCATGGCCAAAGTCGCCTGGCCTGGGGTGACTTAAAGTCGTGTTGTAAGTTGCCCCAAGTCATGTTGAAGTAGCTCCTCAAGTCGTGTCCAAGTTGCCTCCAAAAGTCGCGCTGAAAGTCGTGTCGCTAAAATGTATTTGTAAATTTAATAGAATTGGTCCTGAGACAGAATCGTGGGGCACCCCACTTATCACTCCAGGCAAGTCCGAGTACATGTTATTTATCACTAACCCTTGGACACGCCCCTGTAACCAGTTTTTGACCCAAGAACAAACATTAAGGTCTAAGCCTGCAGATCTCAGCTTGTAGATCACGCGCTTATGGTGGACTGCATTGAATGCCTTTGCAAAATCCTGATACACCAAATCCACAGGCCTTCCCCAGTCTAGATGGCAGCTAACCGATTGGTCTGGCAAGAACAACCTTCAGTAAACCCATGCTGATGACTACTTAAGATATTTTCTACATTAAATTTTTGTATATAGTCCCTTATCCCTTCCAACAATTGATGTTCGACTAACTGGCCTAAAGTTCCCAGGGATTTGTCCCTGTCCTTTTTTTGAACATTGGTACATTGGCTTTTGTCCAGTCAGCTGGTACCAATCCTGTCCAAAAGATTAGGAAACATGGTTTGGCTATAACCTGACTAAGTTCTGGCCTCTCTTAGCCACAAGGATATGCCCTACAATGTTTCACCAACACTACTTTCACAGTCGGTATACCCCTCCTTTTGCTGTGTAAAAACTGAGAAGGAATTTAGTACAGTTGCTTTCTCTGGCTCATCATCCGAAACCATCCTCCCTTCCTCATCCTTTTATATGGGCAATATGCTCCGATTTAGTATTTTTACTGTTAATGTATCTAATTTTTTTTTTTTGTCTCTCGTAATCTTTTGTGCCACCTTCATTATGTTCTTGCACCTCTTATTGCAATCCTTATAGTGCTTGTATGGCGGCAATGACCCATTCCCTTTATATTGTTTAAAGGCCATTTTTTCTCTCTTTAATGAGACTTTTTACATTATGGTTTAGCCACCCTGGTTTAACCTTCACTCTTGTAGTAATTTGTGACATCAGTAGATGTCTGTATTTTATCTTTATTTTGTATTCCTAGATTCACGAATGGGAGAAGCGAGTTCACCACACACTTGCCACTGACGAAAACACGGCCACTTATACCATTATTGGGGTACAGCTACACAAAAGACAGCCACACACCAAGTAGCAGCATTTGCTTTGGATGAAGAAGAGGAAATGGTAATATGCTAAAGAATGGGGTTTGGAGAAATGGAAAATAAAGTTGGCGTACTAATGATTTTTTTATTATTATTTTGTTGCTTTTTTTACAGTGGTTTAAAATATACTTTGAGCAGGTAAGGCCAACCTTGCTCAAAGAAAACTCTCAGAAGGAGGAATTCTTTGTGTCATCGTCTGGCCACAGAATTTACAATGTGTCAAATGACCTACGGCGATATCACGAAAGGTAATTTACGAGTTAGCTGTGCAAAAAAACAAAACCTAAAAATGCAAGTCCCTGTGAAGTGGTTTAAAAAAAAAAAGTGCTATACATGTTTTTTTTTTAGGGTGTTTGCCATCCCTCTTCTGATTATCTACATAGTAGGTGAGCTTTAAAAAAAAAAAAAAAAGAAAAAGATGCATAAGTCCCATTGAGTCCAACCTATGTATGATTATATGTCAGTATTACATTGTATATCCCTGTATGTTGTGGTCATTCAGTTGCTTATCTAATAGTTTTGTTTAAACTAAATCCATGCTCCCTGCTGAAACCACTGTCTGTGTAAGAGAATTCCACATCCTTGCCATTCTTACAGTAATGAACCCTCTTCCAATTTTAATGAGTGGACACGTCTTCTTCTTAAACTCCCTTCTGCGGAAAAGTTCCCTCTACTGTGGGCTCACCAGTATTGCATTTGTAAAAATTGAAACCATATCCCCTCTCAAGCATCTCTGCTACAGAGAGAATAAGTTCAGTGCTTGCAACCTTTCTTCACAATGAATATCCTCCAGTCCCTTTATTAGCTTTGTAGCCCTTCTCTATACTCCACTCCATTTCCAGTACATCCTTCCCGAGGACTGCTGCCTATAACTTGACAGCACACTACAGGTGACACCAGGGTCTTGTAGAGTGGGAGATTTTTTTTGCCTTGTTAGCAGTAGTTTGGCATTGCATGCCATTGCTGAGTCCATCATCATCTAGGACCCCCCCAGGTCCTTTTCCATTCTTGATTCCCCAGACGTTCTCCCCCCCAGTGAGTAGATTGCATTTGTATTGTTGCCACCCAAATGCATTATTTTACATTTTTTTCCATTAAACCTTGTTTGACATGTAGTTGCCCCCTCCCATTAATTTGCTCAGTTCTTGCAAGGTTTCCACATCCTACAGGGAAGTTATTGCCCTGCTTATCTTAGTATTGTTCTTAAATACAGAGATAAAAACATTTACCCCATCCTCCAGATCTTTTTTGAACAAATTTAAATAGGATTGGTCCCATCACAGTACCCTTGCGGGTCCCACTTTCCACCCCTGACCATTACGACTACTCCCCATTTATCACTGCCCTCTGAACTCGCCCTTGTATCCAGTTTTCAAAACATGTACTTACCCTAAGGTCCATGCTAATGGACCTTATTTTGTACAGTAAACATTTATGGGGAACTGTGTCAAATGCTTTGGCAAAATCCAGATGCACGACGTCTACCGGCCATCCTTTATCTAGATGTCAGCTCACCTCCCCATAGAAGGTTAATAGAGTGGTTTGGCAAGAAATATTCTTGAATCCCTGCCGATTGCTGCTAATGATACCGTTTTTATTACTTAAATTTTGATTATAGTTCCTCATCATCCCCTCCAAGAGCTTGCATACTATTCAGGTTAGGCTAACTGGTCTGTAATTCCCAGGGATGCATTTTTGACCTTTTTAAAATATTGGTGCTACATTGGCTTTTCTCCAATCAGCAGGTACCATTTCAGTCAGTAGTAGGGTTGCCACCTTTTCATCAAGTCAAACCCGAACACTTTACCCTGGAAGAATTTACCCTCTTCCTGACCAGGCCATTTTTTGCGATACGGCGTTGTACCCACCCAAAATTTATATCCTTTTTTTCCCACAAATAGAGCTTTTTTTTTTTTTTAGTATTTGATCACCTCTGCGTTTATTTTTTGCGCTATAAACAAAAGCACCACAGGCCCCTTACATCAGATATGACATCAGAGCCCCCCCCCCTTACATTAAATATGACACCAGAGCCCCCCTTACATCAGATATGACTCCAGAGCCCCCCACTTACATCAGATATGATTTTAGAGCCACCCCTTACATTAGATATGACACCAGAGCCCCCCCTTACATTAAATATATGACACCAGAGCCCCCCCCCCCTTACATTAAATATATGACACCAGAGCCCCCCCCCCCCCCTTACATTAAATATGACACCAGAGCCCCCCTTACATTAAATATGACACCAGAGCCCCCCCCCCCCCTTACATTAAATATGACACTAGAGCCCCCCCTTACACTAGATATGACATCAGAGCCCCCCCTTACATCAGATATGACACCAGATCCCCCTTACACCAGATATGACACCAGAGCCCCCTTACATCAGATATGCAACCAGAGCCCCCCTTACATCAGATATGACACCAGAGCCCCCTTACATCAGATATGACACCAGAGCCCCCCTTACATTAGATATGACACCAGAGCCCCCCCCCCTTACATCAGATATGACACCAGAGCCCCCCCCCTTACATCAGCTATGACACCAGAGCCCCCCCCCTTACATCAGATATGACACCAGAGCCCCCCTTACATTAGCTATGACATCAGAGCCCCCCCCCCCCTTACATCAGACATGACATCAGAGCCCCCTTACATCAGATATGACACCAGAGACCCCCTTTCCCCCTGTACTCACTGATCACTAACTGCAAAGAAGTTCCTCATTTCTCTTTCCAGGCTCCACACACTCCGTGTTAGTTTCTCAGCAGTGCTGCTGAGACTGTTCAGTCAGTACCGCTCTCTATTGCCACCTGCAGGCTGGAGGGAGGAGAACACCTAATCCTCTCTCCAGCTATGAGCCACGATCCTATCTGAATGTGTCCGGTTTTCAGGGGTGCTCAAAACCGGGCACATGATTCAAATCCCGGACTGTACGGGTAAATCCCGTACAGGTGGCAACCCTAGTCAGTAGACGGTCATTAAAAATTGTACGATTGAACAATGGTATAGCAATCATTTGACTGAGTTCCCCAAGGAGCCTCGGGTGCAAGCCACCTGGCCCCGGTGACTTAAAGTTACATTCTTCAAATCTAATTCTCTCTGTCAGAGCACCTGAGGCCAGGTGACAGATTCACACCATTGGTGTCAGGAGTGCACCGCAAGGGTAGTGGACCCTATGTCTGACTGCTGCGGATTGACTGCAGATAGATGCTATAGAGAGAAGACAATAAATGGGATCTGTCATGCATCTATACTGGTTACAAAAGCAGGTGTGAGGAGGCCAACCAGGAGCCAAGGAGAAACTTCAAGGTACTGAGTCATAAATTGGATTAAGTCCAGGTTCACATTGATTCAATTTGTCAAATAGCATGCACATATGTCTGAAATAGCCCCCGACGTCCGACTGACATGCGGTTATGAAATTGTGTCAGTTTGGCTGAACTCGCACAATTTCAATCCTGCAGCAGTGTCAACTGGGCTAAAGGGTATGCAAGCTCAAAACAAATAGTGTATATTCTGTGGCTTAACAGTTTTCAGATGTGGTTTCTGCAATCTCTTCAGGCTTTTTTCACCTTATTTTCAGCTAGTGATGCAACCTGTAGCTCACATCTACCCTAGGTTGGGAACACTCGCTTTACTGTATTAGGCATCAAAATCCCATCCTAGCACAGGAAATGTTTTAAGACTTTAAGGTTCCCTTCCCCTGGTCTAAATAGGTGGTGATCTACCTGAACAACATGGGAGAAGTCAAAAAGATCACCGGGCACAGTGTCACCTCCTCAGAACCAATTTAAACCTCTCATTGCCGCACTACCGTGTTGCAATCGCGTGCATTGCACAGCTATCATGGGTTTAAAATCAGATGGTGAGGTGTCAACATAGCGCCTCCTCACCCACTGTCAAACACACTGGGATCACTTTTCAGAGGCGCAGCAATGCCTGCTGCACTTGCAATTTTGCACCCTTTGAGCTTGTTCGCACGTAAAGTTGGGTGAAACCCATGTGGTGTGGTTGTGACATGTTACTGCCCACAATCCCTACTCTCTTTAGCTGCTGATGAAGCAGCCCAAAAGGTGTACACATGCTGCAGCAGAAATTAAACTCACTGTTGCTTTTGTTGCGTGCTACCGCCTGCCAATTGATAACCATTCAAGTAAATGGGCCCACTGCAAGGGGCACCACACCTGCATGCTTCTGCAGGGTCCAAGGAGGTGTTGAGATACCAAAACAATGCTGCCTGCCTTAACCCCTGGTTTGCTGTGCTGCACCAGGTTGCATGACATTTGCATAGCAGTCACATTTGCTTGAATGGGTCATGCTTGTTAGGTTCTACACTCGCCAAACCATGACCGGGCATACAAGTAAGTCCTTCTGTGGCTGCAACATGTGTACACCCCTGGACACTGCAACTAAAGGTGTGTGGTTAGGGCAGGGGTGATAAAAACAGCTCAAGGTTTTACCAACAACTGCAAATTTAAATTAACCCTTATTGTTCTGAGAACCCTAGAAGGCTGCTTTCACACTGATGTGCTGCAGTTTACCTGCACCACAGGTGCAGTGCATCTTCAACTTTCCTTGGTTAGCTGCACTTTGCCATAGACTACCATTATATCCTGCGGGTATGTTGCTCTTTTTGAAAGCGCATCAAAACTCCTGCATTCAGTAGCTTAAATGTGCTTTCAGAAAGTGTTCCTAAACCACATAATATAAGTCTATTGCTAAGCACATGAAAGCTGCAGGTACACTGTACTGCACCCGCAGTATGGGTAAACCACAGCACATCAGTGTGAAAGCAGTCTTATACGATTATGCTCAGTGTATTGCTTTACACCGACAGAGTTCTCTTCTTTCCTGTTGTTGGCACCACTCTGGAGACCGCTAGTAGGGTCAAGAGGTGGAGTGCAGTTGCTGTCACTCCACATGTGACATGATCCAGCATTACAGAGGAAGCATCAGCTTATGCGGCTCTTTCTCCCTACTACAGCTCCAACTTTTCAAGTAGTCCCTCTGAATTGCACTTGGTTTGATGCTCTGGGATGGGGGGGGTCCAGCAAGCCCAGACCATGATCTTATCAGTCGCCTGTCTTGCGATCCACAGGTTGCTGACCCCCCACTTTATACTAACTATCTCCTTAGTATAGGCGTAGGTGCTTGATATTTCTCACAGCTCTTTGGAAAACAAACAATGGCTTATTCAGTTTTGACTTTGTGGACCACATTTTTAGCAGTAATAGGTAGTCCATACAGATGCCAATGTTGGGCTTTGCAAACACGTAAAACATTTTTTGGATGCCCCCCCATATACTGCAAGAGATACAATCACTTTAACAGTTCTGTTTAGAAAAGGGAAGGATTAATGCTTTTAACATTTGTTATACTTGTCTAAGACCCCAGTGTGGTTAGGGGTGTGTCAATTCTTTTCCTGCTTTAAAGATATTATCACTCAGCCAGAGTCAAAATATACACACTTAAGGTGTGCCATTCTTAGGGAATGTTCCCTCAGTGTCCTGCTAAAATATCTAAGCCAGAACAAGAGTTCAACAGGTACAGAAAGTGATGGTAAAAATCAGTGGCGGCTGGTGCTCCATTTTTTTAGGGGGGCGCAAACAAAACCCCAAACAACCCCCCCCCCACGTCACTCGCCGTGATGGGGCCTATAGACAGAAAGACAGGGGGATAGATTGGATAGGACAGACAGATAGACAAATAGACAGATATACAGATAGATAGACATACAGACAAGTAGATATGTAGATAGATAGATAGATATACAGACAGATAGATAGATAGATATACAGACAGATTATATATATATATATATATATATATTACACACACACACACACACACAGACAGACACACACACAGACAGACAGACAGACAGACAGACGGATAGACGGATAGACGGATAGACGGATAGACGGATAGACGGATAGATAAATAGATAGATAATATAAAAAAATAGATAGATAGATATATATATAGATATACAGATAGATAGATGGATATACAGACAGATATATAGATAGATAGATAGATAGATAGATAGATAGATAGATAGATAGATAGATAGATCGATATACAGACAGATAATAATATATAAAAATAGATAGATAGATATATAGATAGATATACAGACAGATAAACAGACGGATTATATATATATATATATATATATATATATATATATAACAGACTCTCTATATATATATAGAGAGAGAGAGAGAGAGAGAGAGAGAGAGAGAGAGAGAGAGAGAGAGAGAGAGAGATAGATAGATAGATAGATAGATATACAGACAGATAATAATATAAAAAAATTGATAGATAGATATATATAGATATACAGACAGATATACAGAGAGATAGATAGATAGATATACAGACAGATAGATAATAATATAAAAAAAAAATAAATATATATATATATATATATATATATATATATATATATATATATATATATATATAGATATAGATAGCTATACAGTTAGATATACAGACAGATATACAGAGAGATGGATAGATAGATAGATAGATAGATAGATAGATAGATAGATAGATAGATAGATAGATAGATAGATAGATAGATATAAAAAAATAGATAGATAGATAGATAGATAGATATAAATAGATATACCGATAGATATACAGATAGATATACAGAGAGATATACAGACAGATAGATAGATATGCAGACAGACAGATAATAATATAAAAAAATAGATAGATAGATATACAGACAGATATACAGTTAGATATACAGATAGATATACAGAGAGATAGATAGATAGCCCCCATACACACGCGCGGATTATCCGAGGACCAGGTCCGTTGGATCACGTCCGTCGTACTTTGTCCGATGTTGGTGTTGCGTACACACGGTCGGACAACGTTGTCGGAATTTCCGGTCTGCAAGAACGTAGTGACGCAAGTCGTCTTCCACGAGACTAGAAAATGGAAGTTCAGCACCACGTTAGGCACCCGTTGGGCTCCTTCTGCTGATCCCGTGTTTATCGCAAGTTAGTCGAAGTTTGGGGACTTAAGATTCGCGCTTCTCAGTTTTCTGACTCCGATCGTTACTGCTCTTCAGTTTGTGCTTGTCGTGCGTATCTGTTTATTAGTGCGTGTAGTCAGTTCGCATTTGTTGGTCATTGCGGCCTATATCTTGATATAGGACGCTTTGATTTGCACTGCTTATTGTCTGCTTGTTTCTGGTATTCATTTCGTTCTTTCAGGCCTTGCTGTTTATCGGTGCTTTCTATTTGTCCGTTCTGACCAGCCGACTTTTTGTGAGCGATGTTTCCCGTATGTACTCGTCGCCGAGTTCGTGCTGTACGCGGAATTGGTGTCAGGCTTTTAGCTTTGAGCCAAGACCCGTCCATGAACAGAGTGACGAGGAGTATGTGGACCAAGAATTGGTTGCTTCAGCGTGATCAGTTCTCGCACATGCCTTTGCTTCGTGAGATCCGGGAGAATAATCCTGATGATTTCAGGAACTTTCTCCGGATGACGGACCCCGTGTTTCACCGTCTTTTGGCTTTGCTGACCCCTTTTATCAGCCGGCAGGATACCTGCATGAGACAAGCCATCACTCAGGAACAGAGGCTTGTTGCTACATTGAGGTACTTGGCGACAGGGAGAAGCCTTCAGGATTTGAAGTTCTCTTCAGGTATCTCTCCCCAGGCCCTGGGAATCATTATTCCAGAGACCTGTTCTGCCATCATCCAGGTCCTGCAGGAGGACTATATTAAGGTAACATTTCTACTTTACTATTCCATTCTATGTATGCTCTGTTTGCTAATGTCTTGTATTTTTGACCTCCTTCCCTAATTACCATGATTGCAATATGCTCTAATATGCTGTGCCCCTTTTCTCCTTCATGCATTTTTCCCTTCACTTACCTCCCCAGCATGCTCTTCTGCTCCAATAGACACCTATGGCCTAGTCACTTAAGCAATGTATTTTGTCTGCTGCATAGTATTGTTTTCCCCCAAACACCCCCTAAAATATGCACAAATGTTTGCTGTGTGGTTTCTTTCATGTAGAGCCCCTTTTTTTTCCCCTTTTTTTTGGTGGGGGGGGGGGGGTGCCAAATTCATTCTGAACCCCCTCCCCCAACTGCTCTGTCAGATGGTACCAATCCTCCATCTGCTGGCTTTACCAAGGTCAATACACACTATATACCTACCTCTTTATAGTGGGCATCTTTAGGGATGAATTCAGCAAAGCATGTAGTGCAAGGGGCTGGGTCCATACTTTCCATTTCCTCTTTTTTGGTGTTCTTTCCCTCCTATTAGCTTGCTAGGTAATTTCAGAATGTCCAAATGTGCGTTCCTTTTTTTTTTGGGGGGGGGGGGGGGGGGATTTTGAATGTTTTTTTATCTTTCCTGTGGGCTGCCAATAGTGTTAAGTAAGGAGGGTCTGGCCAAACTAGCACACATTATTGAGCCATTTGGCAATCAATGAAGTGCAGAGGGTTACCTGTCCAAACCCCCCCCCCCCCCCAAACCCCTAGTTATTGTCAATGGCCCATCAGAAGTGGGGCGATTGATGGGGGGTGAGTCATCTGCTAGGGGGACCCTCTACTTTGCGTTGCAAATACTTTCCAGCTTTAAATGTAAAAGTCTGATCTTCTTCCAAGATGTTTAGTGTCCAATCTGCTTGCAATGTTTATGTGCAAAGTGACTAATTTTTTTTTCTTGTTTCACTCCACAGTTCCCTTCCACGCCACAGGAATGGCAGACTGTGGCCTCCCACTTTGCCACCCGTTGGGACTTTCCTAACTGCGGAGGTGCAATTCATGGGAAACACGTCCGCATCGTCCCACCCCCCAACTCGGGGTCCTACTATTATAATTACAAGGGGTTTAATAGTGTCGTGATGTTGGCGGTGGTGTCGGCGACATACGAGTTTTTGTATGTGGACGTGGGGATGAATGGCCGGATCTCGGATGGTGGTGCCATTGCGCACACGGAGTTCTACTGGCGTCTCCAAAGTGGCAGTCTGTGCTTGCCACCTCCAGGAGGAGAATGCTGAAGGACTCCCCTTCGTCTTTGTCGCAGATGAAGCGTTTGCGTTGACTCCCCATCTGATGAGGCCCTTCCCGATGAGGACCCTCACCCCAGACCAGAGGGTCTTCAATTACAGGCTGTCAAGAGCCCGCAGAGTGGTGGAGAACACCTTCGGGATCCTGGCCAGCCGCTTCCGCCTGTTTTTGACGGCTATTAACTTGGCGGAATATAAACTCAACCACATAGTTCTTGCCTCTTGCATATTGCACAACTTTTTGAAAAGACACAACACCAACTATGTGGTGACCGTTGGCCCAGATGTTGAGGGCCCTTCCAATGCCAACCTCACAGCCCTTCAAGCGGCACGTCCAGGCTTGCCCCCTCGAAATGCCCGCGCGGTCTGCGAGCAATATATGGACTACTTTGTGGGTAGGGGGGCCATTGCTCTGCCTGACGATGTGTGAGAGGCATTTTTAAATAAATATTTTTTTTTACCAAACCTATGTTTTCTGGTCATTTCCATATTCTAGCTTCTTTGAGATATACATTTTTGCCCTTTAGCTTCAACAGTGGGAATGCACTTTCTGGGCAAAAGGAGGTAACAGTCTCTTCTTCCCAAAAAGATTCTTCTCATGTTGTGTGTTTGATACCTAATCTTTGGTCTAGAGAAGGTTTGTAGTGCATAACTGACACCCAAAATACTCCTTTTCATCACCATGACAGAAATGTGTGTATTACCAAAAATGGTGTGCTACGTGTTTTCAAACAAATCACTGTGGGTGTCATTTACATAAGTCAAATCTACTATGCTCTACAAGTGCAGTGCAAAAGTGCCCTGGAAAAGAAACTTGCAGTGCAAACTGGACTTGCCTTTAGTAAATAACACCCATTGCCCCCCAAATCCTTTACAGTTGACATACCTAATGCTTTTTTATTTTTAAATAAGGAAGCCACACATTTAGAAAATTAAAAAAGTTTACTTGCAACACATTCACAAGTGCATTTACAAACTTCTTGCCCAAACTGACAAGATCTTGGTTCTTGACAACATTGTTTACAAACATTCTGCATTTGGTAAAACAAGGCATGGAGCAAAACAGAACATTCTAAAGTGAAGACAAGATCAGACATGACTATATGTTCAAAGTGTGTTTGATCTTGCCTTCATCACATGGGGGGTCACCCCTGGAAAGTGGAAATTTAGAACATGCACACAATTTGGGTCTGAAAATGTTCATTAGATGGTAAAACACATGCCTAGAATCTTCAAAAGTGCCATTTTCCATCATGGGGATGAATGGACGTTTTTTGGGGTGCAACCCCTTCACCACAACCACTTTAGTAGTTCGGGAAGTGGTTGCACCCCCAAAAAAACGTTGTCATTCATCCACCATGATGGGAGCTAGCACATGTGGACACAATGTGTGCATGTTCCAAATTTCACACAGTTCTTAAGTTGCAAATGTGTTCAGAAACAGCAACAAATGTGTGGTAATTACTTTGTGCGTTTTCAGATTTTTCCTAAAACATCAATGATGTTCTTCAATTTTTGTTGAACATCATTGATGTTTTGCTTTATGTCATCTAGATCTCGATTGCAGACCATTATCTCCCCGATGAGTACGTGGGCACTCTCTGTGGTAAAGTGCGATTCTTCTTCCACAACATCCACGTCACCTAAAAACAGCCAAAAAACAAAAAAAAATGTGTTGTGGAAATGAGGCAGGCATACATTGATTAACTTACCAGTAGCTGTGTTCTCCCACACTCACCTGTTGTGGTGACAAGTTCTCCAATTTCTATGATCTCTCCTTCCTCCTCCTCCTCCTCTGCTTCTGGTCTTTCCCCTTCTTTGGGAGGTGTTGGTTTTGTGGTTTCCTCAGACGTCACGAGTTTTCCCTCCCCTATGAGAAGGTACAAAAGGAAGATTTAGCAACACAATCTATTGAGGGCAGAAATAGGAAATGTCAAACATTGCTTGAAAGTGAGGGACAATATTTTGGTTTGCCAAGTTACAAATGACAACATGAATGTAGTCACTTTGTAAAGGTGCTAAACTTACTAGCTTTTTGGTAGAAGTTTGTCTGATGGAGACCCCCCCTCTAGTATCCACTGGAGCACATGTGTGGAAAAGCATAATAAAAAGTGGGTTTGGGTGTCCCAGCACTAGTGCTCTACAGTCCAGATGGGTAAACAGCTACTGGATGACCTCTCCTTTACATTGAATAAATTGGCTTTACATTCTTGATGACATTTCTAGTGAGAACAAACTTCCTTTGACCAAAAAAAAAAACATCGTATTATAAGTGGCTGAACGATCGAGGTTGAGTACGATCGAATGGACACACACGAACATGACAGTGGCAGAAAGATCGAGGTTGAGTACGATCGAATGCACAGACGAACATGAAAGTGGCCATTTTCTAATGTACAAGTTTGCAAAAATACAAACACATGGAGCAGTATGCAAGCAAAAAATCAAACACAAAACACAACTACTTACTTTTTTGAAGAACTCGCTTGATCTTTCTGTACTGATCGGGCTCCCTCAGTTTCAGGTCTGACCAGCGTTTCCTCAGTTGCTCCTTGGATCGTTGTACCCCAAAATGATTGTACAGCCTCCTCACAACTTTAGACATGATCTTGCCCTTTCGGACATTGGGGTTGAGGTAAGGCCCATACTTCCCATCATAGTCGTTCCTCTTTAATAGGGATAAGCCGAACACCCCCGGGTTCGGTTTGCACCAGAACCTTCGAACGGACCGAAAGTTCGCTCGAATTTTCGAACCCTATTCGTTATAATGGACACGAACGTTCGAAATCAAAATTGCTAATTACAACGGCCAATATGCATGTTAATGTCATAAAACAGGTTTGGGGACCCGGGTCCTGCCCCAGGGGACATATATCAATGCAAAAAGAACTTTTAAAAACTAACGTTTTTTCGGGAGCAGTCATTTTAATGATGCATAAAGTGAAAAAAAAAGTGAAATTTTCCTTTAAATATGGTACCTGGGGGGTGTCTAAAGTATGCCTGTGAAGTGGCATGTGTTTCCCGTGTTTAGAACTGTCCTTGCACAAAATGACATATGTAAAGGAAAAAAAGAAGCCATTTAAAACCACTTGCGGCTTTAATGTCATGTCTTGTCCTGGCCGCCATATGGCTGAAAATCCTTGAGAAAAATGGCATGGCTACCCCATCACCCCCCCCCACCCCCGTTGGGTCTTGTATGGATATTAAGGGGGACCCCGCACCCAAAATAAAACCCTATACCTACAACCCTATATACTCTGAACAGCAGTATATAGGTGGTGCAAACAAGACACGGACTGTAGGTTTGTTCTTAAAGCGGTTCTACACTGCGTTTGACTTTTTTTTTTTTTTGTGTCTTATGTGCTGTAATGTGCTTTGCATAAATGTCACTCACCTTTTGAGTTCTTGGTCTTCTTTCTTCTGTTTTTCGTCCGGAATGTGAACTTTTAAAACCTCTTCATGACGGCTTCCATCTTCAGTGTGGGCACCTGAAACCACACCGGTCCTTTTCTTCCGGGTTGCTGGCCCACAATCCACCTGTGGATTTTCGCCGATCTCGCGCGTGCGCAGTAACGGCGCCGACAACAGCTCAGGTTGCCATCACAACGGGCGGCGTCGTAGAAAGTTCCGCCCCATTGTGACGGCAACCCACAGAAATCAAGGAAGAAACTCGATCGGTGAGTCAGAGGAGAGCGCGACGCTGGAGGAAAGGTAAGTCAACTCTGCAATGAGGTTCGGGGGCTCAGCAATGGGGGGATTGTCTTTACTAAGGGGGTCTGCACTGAGGTTCGGGGGCTCTGCAATGGGGGATTGTCTTTACTAAGGGGGTCTGCACTGAGGTTCGGGGGCTCAGCAATGGGGGATTGTCTTTACTAAGGGGGTCTGCACTGAGGTTCGGGGACTCTGCAATGGGGGATTGTCTTTACTAAGGGGGTCTGCACTGAGGTTCGGGGACTCTGCAATGGGGGATTGTCTTTACTAAGGGGGTCTGCACTGAGGTTCGGGGACTCTGCAATGGGGGATTGTCTTTACTAAGGGGGTCTGCAATGAGGTTCGGGGGCTCTGCAATGGGGGATTGTCTGCACTGAGGTAGGGGCTCTGCAATGGGGGATTGTCTGTACAAAGGGGGTCTGCACTGCGGTGGGGACTCTGCAATGGGGGATTGTCTGCACTGAGGTGGGGGCTCTGCAATGGGGGATTGTCTGTACAAAGGGGGTCTGCACTGAGGTGGGGGCTCTGCAATGGGGGATTGTCTGCACTGAGGTGGGGGCTCTGCAATGGGGGATTGTCTGTACAAAGGGGGTCTGCACTGAGGTGGGGGCTCTGCAATGGGGGATTGTCTGCACTGAGGTGGGGGCTCTGCAATGGGGGATTGTCTGTACAAAGGGGGTCTGCACTGAGGTGGGGGCTCTGCAATGGGGGATTGTCTGTACAAAGGGGGTCTGCACTGAGGTGGGGGCTCTGCAATGGGGGATTGTCTGTACAAAGGGGGTCTGCAATGGGGTGGGGGGGTTCTGTAATTGGTGATTGTTTGTACTAAGGGGGTCGGCAATGGGTGATTGTCTGTACTGAGGGGGGCCTGCACTGAGGTGGGGGTGGTCTGTAATGGGGGATTATGACATTATATCCATG
>CM053029.1:258617264-258619764 GCA_028564925.1 Lithobates sylvaticus | reverse complement strand
TTTTCAATAACTTAAATTAATTAAAATAATTTCTCATAAAAATTGTAAACTACCAACAGTTTGAAAGCCTCACTTTTCAACAATAGGAAACCGTGTCATATGTTCTCTCACAGCCGCACTAGTTTCTGGCCTTTCCACTGGTGCAATATTTTTTGGCATGTGCGGGTTCTTTGGTCTCCATGAACTTCGTATGGTGCCCTCCACTAGGCAAACCATGTTAGAAATCATTACTTTGCTGTGGTCATTGTCCTTTTTCTTGAAAACATTTCGCACTATCCACTTTTTTCTTCCGCGTGGAAACTCCAACTGTTTTCTTTCGACCAAAATTTCGGCACCATTTTCATCCATTTTTTTTGTCAAAGCAGGTTTACGTACCACGTTATGATTGTGGCTTAATGCCGCCAATTTTGTTCGGGCATCCATGCCATCAAAACGATAATGAATTCGTTTCGGACGATATTTTAGAACCATACTGTGGTACGTTTCTATAACACCGGTTTGACAAAAAAAAGCCAGATGCTTCATGTCCTTTTCTAATTTTGGATCCAAAATAATGGCAGATAATGCATGAAATGCAGGTGTCGATCTGACTATCCAGGGAACCGTTGGAGCATCCACATCAACCTCACCGTGCAAACATTTGTGTTCAATATCGTCAACTGTCCATACATGCTCATTCACTACATGATGTAGTACAGATTGCCAGAGTTCTTTAAAAACGTCCTCGTTTCCTTGGCAAGCTCTACTACAAAAGTAGAAATGGTTTGTTATGGCTCGAATCCACGGCATAATGGCACTATACATTTTTCTTCGAAATTTGTACCAATTTTCTTTTTACATTTTTCACATAGTGCCAAACGTCAAATTGGTGATTTATTTTTTCATATTTTGCAGAGGTTAATAATTTACGTATGCCAGTGTGTCTATCGGTTCCAACAAATCGAATATCCAATTGCTTTTCAATTAGTCTGTCTAAACATTTTGTAAAACCAAATTTTTCCATTGCAACTGATGAGGTTGTTTGTGACACCTGCACCAACTCAAAATCCACTATTTTTTTGGAGAAAAGATCCATGAAGGTGTAAGTGGAGAATTTGGCAGAAAAGCCGGGACTATCACATTGGCCATCTCCTATAAGAAATAATGATTTTCCTGATAATTCTTTAAACAATTTGTCCTGGCTTTCCTGCCAACTGTAATCAATCGATGGAAAAATGTATCGATTTTGGGCTCGATTGTATGAAGTTGATCCAAAAATCGCAATGCCACAAAGGTCGAACATTTCTGCAACTTTTGAATAGCTAACTCCACTTACACAAATGGCGCCTGCCAGCAATATATTACCTGCAGGGTAATTTTGAATTTTCGGCTGGCTTTCCCACAGCTTCATACGGTGTGCGGCAGAGCATGTTGAATGCACGCACACCATGGTTCCTATTTGTTTTTCTATTTTTTTAATTTTGGAAATACAGTCTGGATCCGGACAACGCATTTGGTAAAGCAATTTATAGAGACTGCTTTCAAATACAATGAATTTATTCTCTTTCTGAAGATTTTCTGCATATGGCAGTGTTTCTTCAGGTTCTATTTCCTCCACACTTTCACATATACTGATGACGTCTTTTTGTGGAGTTTCACAATCAGACACACGGAACAGAGGATCCTCATAATACGCCAATTTTCTTTTAGGTCTGATTTCTGGGCTCTCAACATCAGACTGCAAAGGTGAATTTAACAGGGATCTTCTTGCCACATTTGGTGTTAAAACCAACGATGATGTTGTTGGCACCGGAGGTGGTGACATCAAAGTAGGCCCTGAACTGCTGTACGGGTGATCCAAGCTAGTTGTCCTGAAACTAGCTATTTTATAGTAGTTTGGCTCAGATTCCTGGGGAGTGACCTCTAAACTGGCTGTTTGGGTCTCTGCGTCTTGCAAAATTACTTTAGTACATTGGCATGTAAATGTTGTACTGACAATGGTAGACGGTGCAGATGTTCCAGCCATCAAGTAATTTTCCTGGCGGATTCTGCTTAGTCTAGCGTGCCATTTTGATTCTGTTGTTGATTTTGTTGCTGAAAAATGGTAGGAAACGCCTCAGATTTCAATTTTCTTTTTGGGCCTTCACCAATATAGCAATGGTCTTCAAAGTGGGAGGAACAAATACGAAAAATGTTCCCACGCGTGTCCTTCATAATTAATGGAATGTATTCCAAAATCATTCCCGCCTCCATGCCGGCATGTTCAAGCCAGATTTTGATAGACTGACTATCTTTAGGAAACACATAATACTTTTTTTTCTCTGCAGTGTCTGTAGTACCAGAGCTGGGGCTGCAACATAGAGCAAAGCAGCTTGGCATTTCTATTGAATAGTAAAATTAGTGAGTGAAAGGAAAACATACATTGGTTATAATTATTTTTTTTATAATGTTTTCATCGATTAGTTTTTATATTTGTTGTCTCCATTCGAAAAAAATACTTGACTATAAACTAATTTATAAA